>WEIT01000540.1:64287-84756 GCA_013389985.1 Dryoscopus gambensis
AGACTAAGTAAGATGAAAAGAAAAGGGAAATGCTTAGTTAAAATATGCTTGGGAAAAAAGTCTTATCTTCCAGATATATAGCTACAGTTTAGGTAACATAAATAAAGCACGAATACAAACCTGAAAGTATTAATCTTACACTTTTTCTTTTTTTAGAGCAACCTTGAAAATTTGGGTAAAGAATATTTACTATTATTAAGATTACTTTTAATTTCTCAATACTAGAGGCAGGGGAAGGGCAGGGAAGTACTGAAGTGGGAAACTATAAGAAGTTGTAGGGAATATGAAGAGCCTGAAGGAGAAACAATGGACAGGAATCTTGGCCTTATTATCTCCTTTCAACAGAAAACTTCTTAAATGAGGAACGTATCGTTCACCTAAAACTGAAGTGCACAGGAAGAAGTACTTGGCTTAAAATTTAGAAGCCAAAATAGAAGGAGAAGAAACATCACATCTAGCTAGTAAACAAGACACAGAAGTAGAATTCCCAAATGTGATTTTTTTTTACCCCCAAGAGTTCTTAATAATATAAAATTAGACATAGTCTGGACAATTCTTTTGCAACCTTAGCTCTCTGTTTTCTGCCAAGGCAACGTAAGTCATCTGCATCAAGCTTTCTTTCACGCATAGTGGCTCATTTACTCAGGAAAAATGAAACTTCTATTATTTGATAACATTTTTGTTTCTCATTATTGGCTACATTTCACTGTAGAGCACCATCAGGCCCTATGAAATCTCTTTCAGTGCAATAACCAGAAGCAAACACTGGACTGTACTATTGGCCAGTACTGTACTGGACTATTGGGCAGTTTCTAGGCAGTCTGTAACTCTCAAGTCTAAGAAATCATACCATTTAGGTGGTGGGCATACACTTGATTATCTACACCAGTTACCTGAAGTGGAGAGGCTGCACAGCTGTGTCCCAGTCCCATTTAATGTGAAATCCTAGTGGGTACATTGCACTTTTCAGAGGCAGTTGTAAAAGGTGTAATCAGTGAAATGCTGATAAATCCTCAGTTACTTAGTATCAGCCTTTCCTCTGACCTTTAATGAGCTTCTTCTGGGATCCTCCAACAGTTACAACGCATATGTACATTTAGGTACATAGATATTAAGATTCTGTATGAACCAATCACATATCAACTACCATCTGATACTTTCAAGGTATTTGATTCACAAACATTCATATGAATTTTGCCAATTACAAGATGGTTTCATTAGAGCCACGTAAAAGAATAATTTTTAATTTTTTAAAAGATCTGTCTCCTGAACAAAATTTGCTGCAAAATTATCATAAGGACTCATCATAAGGATTACCTAACGATTTAATGCAGAGATACACAATATAGTTTTTGCATGAGTACAATCTTCCTGTCTGATCTGAAACAAGTTATGTAAGCTCTCTGCAACAGATGATCACATATAAAATGAAGACAGTAGTCCTTTTCTGTCTCCAAGGATTACTGTGAGAAATGAAGTGGAAATGGCCTGCTACTAGACAAATTATATACATTATACCTTTTGTAACAGATATTATAGTATCTGTTACAGAAGAGACAAGAGGCAGCTCAGGTTAAGCTTCCCGATGAAATCCTGAATAATTTACTAATAAAGATGTATAAAGAAAGATATATTGCATGTGCTGTAACTTTATAACAAATAAGGAAGGTTATGGACTTCCTCCTTACAATTTTTTTTAAATGTTAGAAGGATAAGTAAAATACATCTTTTGTGTATGGTAACTATAGAAAAATATCACTTTATAAGTGACTTTAACCTGCACAACTTCATCTAAGAATATCTGCAAACTTTCATAGGTCTTCAGATACCTTTCTGTTGTTTTCACTTTGTCCACCAAAACCCAGCTGAACCACACTCTTATCTTCCTCTTCTATATCATATCACACCAAATTTCTCCTCATTCTTTTTAAAACCACATAACTGAAAAATCGTCTATGTATTTTTTTATTCAATAGCAAGCTTGGGATCAAAGGGCAGAATCAGCACAGATTAGGGTATTACAGCCAGACTTCCAGAAGACTACAGCCCTAAATGAGAAACTGCTGAAGTTCAGTTTGGAATCTGAACTGTAAGTTGCAAAATTTTATTTGATAAATTCTAGAGAAAAAAGAAAAACGAGACACCACTAATATCTCATCTATAGTAGTGACTGGATGGCTCCAGAATTCCAGATCCTGGAAAACATCAAGCGCTCTTAATTCACAGTAGAACCAGTAAGTTTCAGCAACTGCTTGGCTTTTCACAAGAATATTCCCTTTTTTAAGCTAATAAATGTTGCATATTTTTTTTTACTGAATCGTAAACATGTATGTGTTTAAAAATTTAAGTCCACTTATACAGCAGCTTAAAAATGTATTTAACATTTATATAGTTATATTTTTACTTTATCTTTTTTAAATGCCGTTTTTAGACATTATATATCTACTATAGGTTAAGAGGATAACTTCACAGAAATTATCTTTCTGAAAGAGTAAAATACCATCATAACACAACTTAGTAACAGGCTTGTAGAAATAGTGTAATAAATCTATGGGTATTAAATTGCTTCTGTTTATTGTGAAGTTTCTAAAGAATAGGCAAAAAAGGATAAACTGTGATGTGTTCACCATATGTATGTCCAGTAGAAAATGGGGTTTCTAATGCCATTGAGAATAATTTTATTTCATGTTTAAGTAAATTGAAAAAGATGTTGCTTACCTTTGTCTCAATTTGTTTGTTGTCTAGATTTTGAAAAAGCAGTTTTACTCTTGTTTTCCCATCATCTGATGAGCCTTTGAGCTGAGAGAATTTAAACCTCCACAGCACATTCTAAAGAAAAAGAAATCTGATTAAGGACTCTTACGTGTTTTTACCTAGAACTACAGAATGATGATCAATGTTTGTGTACTAAAATAAAGCACTAGGGCAATAATGCATGAGAACAGGCTCTTTGCAGAGCAATTAAAATTAACATTTCTGTACCCTTTGTGAAAGCAAAAGATGCAATATTAATATTCAGTATTTAAACTATTTAGAAATTCTCTGAAATATAAATGTTTCAATTGCCTGTATGACATAAAGATGGCAAAAGCTTAATTCAATAAAGATCCATGAGGATATTTGTATCTGTTTCAGTATGAACACAATTTCATGCCATATCTTGATCTTTCATATTTCAGCTGGCTTATTTGCATAACATAAATAATTGTGACTTACACAGATATTGCAAAGCTGCACTTACTGATGTGTAAAATGTGGTTTGAAATTCTCAAATAAGCTACAGAAATGTAAAAATGTTATTACTGAAGACAGTCTCAGAAACCACAAAAATGTGTTCTTGTATTGGTTTTGCATGGCCTGATTTTTGGTAGCAGGGCGGGTACAGAGAGGGCTCCTATGAGGAGCTCCTGGAAGTTTCCACCATGTCCAGCAGAGCCAGTCTCTGATGGCTCTGAAGATGGACATGCTGCTGGCCAGAACTGGGCCAATGAGAGAGGCTGGTAACACCTCTGTGATGACATATTTAAGAAGAAAATTAAAACAAAGTCACAGTTTTTCTTCTAGTCAGAGAAGAGGAGGAGGTGAGAACATGTGAGAGAAAACGACATGGCAACACCAAGGTCAGTGGAGAAGGAGGGGGAGGAGGTGCTCCAGGCGCTGGAGCCAAGATTCCTCTGCAGGCCATGGTGAAGACCATGGTGAAGCAGGTTGTCCCCCTAAAACCCATGCTACAGCAGTTTTGGGAGGACTGTGTGCCCGTGGGAGGGGCTCACGCTGCAGCAGGTGTGGTTTGGCTGCTGCTCGTGAGAGTGGACCCACGCTGGGGAAGTTCATAGAGAACTGTCTCCCGTGGGAGTGACCCCACAGCCTCACAGGGAAGACTCCTCTCCCAGAGCAGCAGAAGAAAATCTCAATGATGAACCAATCAAAACCCGCATGCCCTGTCTCCCTGTGCTGTTGGTGGGGAGGAGGGAGGGGCTGGGGGGAAAAGGTGTTTTAAGGGCTTGTTCTCATTATCCTCTGATTCTGTTAGCAATAAAATCACTTTGTAACTTTAAGTCTGTTTTGCCCTTGCAGTATTTTCTCCCAGTCCTTATCACAACTCGTGAAGCCTTCCTTAATTTTTTTTTCCTTTTCCCTCCTCTGCCCAGCTGTGGCAGGGGTGGGTAAGCAAGCAACTCTCGTGAGTGCCTAGTGCTGGGCCAGTATCAAACCATGACAGTTCTACATTACATAATAGTTTGTAAAATAGATAAGAATTCTAAGCTTCCTGGTCTCCCACAGATTTATGCATGGCATCTTACTAGTGTTGACAAATTCCAGATTGACAGATATGCTTAAATATTTACGGAGATACTCTGCAAAAACAAAAATTGGGCAATTATTTTTGAAATCAGGATAGTTTTCTGTATTTATCTGAATGGTTTCTATTGATCACCTGAATAATGTTTAATTTAAAAAACCCACAAGGTAACAACTTGCACCTGGACTTCCTGCTGATGTTTCCTTTAGCGCCTATAATCTTAATGAAAAATCTCTGTGCATGTTGAAATGTGGTTCAGTCCCCAGACACTGCTGAAGAAACACAATTTAAATATTTGGAAGGTTATTTCAAAAGCACACATGGAAAAAAGTTTGCTGTGTTCCATTTTCCAACATACCTCTTCTCAAAATATTTTTTTTTAAGTAGACCAGTGCTACCAGTGGTATTCAGAACCCTACTCATAATGTCCTATAAATAAAAAACTATCTCCTGGTTCCCTGCAGATGTAAATGTCACCGACTTCTTAGAGAGATATAACAGATGAAGAGAAATTGAACTATGCTACAGCACTGTGATGGTGCTTAAACTTTACATTCACAAACAGATTTTAACTGGGTCCAGAGGGCCTAATTAGACCACCTGAAAAGTGTTCAAAGTTTAAATGAGTTTGGCTCTAAACAGGAGAGATGGATGTTTGCTATGTAATATAACTGCTAAGGTGAAGATGACTCAAGAACTTAGGAACAATTTAGTAATAATAAGCATTGCTGGAGTCATCATCTCTCTCAACAGCTGACACCAAGTGGGAAAGATGAGAAGTTGACAGCACTGGAAGGTGGAAGAAAATGCACACTTTGGGATCCCTTTATATTGGAGGAGTGGCTGGAGGCACAGGATGAGGAAGATGAACCAACCAAGCTGACAAGATAAAAGAAGAAGCTCTACAATGAGATACAAAGCAGATGCAGGCTACAGAAGTATCGCAGTCATGGGTTCAAAAAGATAAAAGTTGAATGAGTTAAGCCCATCAAGAGCCTGGAATAGAACATGCAGGAAAAGAAACTGTTCTAGAAAAGTTCTCTAAAACACATATTCCTTGTGCTGGAGAAATGAGTGAGAATATGGGAAAGAATCAACCCTACCAACACCACGGTCAGTAAAGAAGGGGGAGGAGGTGCTGTTCCTGAAGGACTGCACCTGGTGGGAAGGACCCTTGCTGGAGCAGTTCATGAAGAGCTGCAGCCCACCGGAAGGACTCCTGCTGGATTCTGGAGGACTGTGTCCTGTGGGAGGGACTCTGTGCTGGAAAAGGAGAAGACTCTGAGGAGTTTTCCTCCTGAGGAGGAGGGGGCTGCAGAGACAATGTGTGGTGAACTGACCACAGCCCCCATTCCCAACGTGTCTGTGCTGCTGGAGAGGAGGAGATAAAGAAAATTGGGAAGCAGAGAGGGGTGGGGGGAAGGTGTTATAAGATCTGGTTTTTACATTTCATTAGCATACTCTGATTTGATTGGCAATGAATTAAACTAATTTGCCCAAGTGGAGTCTGTTTTGCTCATGATGGTCACTGGTGAGTGATCACCTCCTGCCTTTATCTTGACCCACAAGCCTTTTGTTGTATTTCCTCTCATTTGCCCAGCTCAGGAGGAAGCCAGGGTCAACCCCCCACACTCAAAGGAAAAGTTCTTGTGCTTTTTATTTCAGAATTTGTAGCAAGAAGGCCCTTTAAAAATTGTTTTTCAAAATGTAAAACATAATGTTTTTCAATGAGTACATGAGCTGGCTGCCCAGAATTTGAGATCAAGGTTTCAAGTCATAGAGCAGATAGGGGACTGGCCTTTATTTTAATAATCCTCTTTAAAAACCTGCTGGAGTGTAAGAGCATTCTTTGCATCAATAGAAGACCTTAATTTTTTCATTAACTCCAAGAAAAAATAGATTTTTCAGTAAAATTGCTATGTTCCTAATGAACTGCTAATTGCTTGACCACTTAAAGAATCTTTTTTGCATTGGTAGGAAATATTCTGAAATAGCTATGCATATGGGAAAAGACAGTGAACTTCAGGTGACAGTTATGGGAAGTAAGATGAACTGCAGAAGTCACCCATTACTGCCTCACTCAGGCTTGAGGATGCAGAGAACATCTCCATCTCTCACACAGATGAAGAATAAATGTACTTGAGCTCTCCAGAATTTTTACCGTTTAGCAATGGAATCAGTCTATCTGCTGGTATTCTGTGTTTCTCCTTAGGTAAGCAACAAAGATTCATCTAAATCCTCCTCATCATCAATGCTGAAGGTAGGTACTGTGACACAAAGTCCTATTAATAGAGTAAGTTTATAATTTTAAAGGTGGGAGTATATGCAATCAGTCTTCACATTTAAAAGAAACCTTTCCTATGGCTAGAGAGATTATTTCCTACAGTTACTTTGTGGTTACATGCAAATTATGCAAGCAGCATGATTCCAGAATGCAGTATCACCTCAGGCACAGAACGGTATACAAAAGTGTTTACTGAAATTTTATACTGCTTCATGGGATAGCACACTTAATTTAATTAGTCTAAATTTTTATGCAATCTTGGTCATTATTTCTCTGCACAAAGATTTCAATAGATTTGAAATTTTAGCGCACTTTGGCCCCAAACCCACAAAATGCCAACACGCAAAAACTAGATCCTGCATCAGTATTTCAAAATGCAGAGTGTTCCCTCTTCACTTAGAATGACTGACTGAATTTTTAAAATATATTTGAGAAGACAGAGCTTCTACTACACAGTTCTATTAATACAGAAACATTTTTTGTATATGTTTACTTCTACTGTCAAACAAATGTTAAAATCCACTTAGAATAATGTACATTAAAGTACCACTAAATTATATTGAAAAAAATAGCATTATAGACAGGGCTTGGAATTTGGCATGTATCATCAACCATTCCCTGTATAGCCACTGTTTTGCAAGATATGTGGATGTAATCTTTTAGATTCTGACTTTAAAAAACATTTGCCCTTATTCTGTTTATTTTAGACATGACCTAAATTTCTCATGATGGAAGAATAATTAATCCTATTTTATATCTGTAGCTTCAAAACAAATAGAATCAAGTGACATTTCATTTTTTTCATGACTTGTAATCTTTTACAAATCTTGAAGTTTCTTCATTATAACAAAGCAAGTTCTCTGCTAAATATAACCTTCCTTTGCTTTCATTACTTGAAAAGGAAGTTACTTTTTTAATCTTTCTCCAAAATATATCTTTACATGCTATACAACTGTAATTTCCCTTTTCAAGTCCCAAACTCAAAACATTTCAGTAGGGCTAAATGAATAAATAGTACAGTACATTGGAGGAATAAATACTGGACATAAACATAAAGAAAATGCAATAAATGATAACTTCAATAACTGTAAAACAATACAGAGTTATGTTTTCCTTTTCTTTTGCTCTTACCTTTGTTTTACTGTCAAAACAGGTAAATCCTAGAGCAAAGTCGACTGTGAAACACAGGGTATCCCCTTGCCAACTGCACATATATGTTTTAGACTGTAAAAAGAAGGTATGATTTTTGAGAGGACAACCATCACTGTAAATAATTGTATTAAAATAATATTTTATGCAGGTGTTTTTGGGTGAGAAGACACTCAACTGACAGCACTGGTACTGCTTTATATTACTAGGTTTGAAAATGGTCAAAAACTTCTGACTGTAAATCAGTATCACATCTGTCAACTAGACATTACTGGAGGTCTTTTATATTTCAAGTCACTCTTCTACAAAATAAATATATTCCTGAAAACCAACCCTTGCAAAATGCAACACAGAACAAACAAAACCAAACCTGACTACTCCAAACTTTTGGAAGACTGCTTAGACCTGAGCTATAAATGACTTCTGATATCACTTCCAGCAAATGTGCAGGCAACAGTGCCTAAATGTTCAGTCATTGCAATCTAATTCTGAAAAAGCATTCTGTCTGCTTGACCTCTCCATCTGATTTAAACTTTGTAGAGAATCCTTCTGTTTTACAACATTTTTTAATTTGGCTCTGTTAACATGCCAGCGCAGCACTACGTTAATGTTAGTTAATGTAATTTAATAGCAAGACCTAATAGCTATCATGTCTTAGTTAGCACTGAGACTTGCTAGACACTGCTATCTATATACCAATTCCATGGTAACCTTTCAGATTAGAAAGGAAAAAAGTCTCTTTTATTAACAGAACTCAGCAGTTCTGTTTAAACTTCAGAATAAGATTTATGGAATAAAGTCAATTAACTCTTTCCAGGCATTTTTAAGACTCACTAACTTAGGTATATGACAGGTTCTGAAAAGACATGAATAAGATTTGCAGTAATATGAAACAGCCCCATGACATTCACCATTGATAAATAGTTAATAGAAAAAAGCCCATTGCCTTCGGCATGAGTAGAGATCATATCCTGTCTCCAGGCTTTCCTTGCCACACCTTACCAGCCATTTATAAGATTATACCCGTGTGCCTTAAGAAATTTGTTTTGTTTTGTTTTTTCCAAGGAGGCATTTGTCAGAGACTGAAATATTACAGTTTATGACTCAAACTCTTTAATGAAGGACTTTTAAATCTGTATTGCAAAAGCTGCAGAGAATACTACCACACCGTGAATGGGGCCCTGACTGAGGCCTTACACTGCTCGCTGATGAATTTAAGCTAGAATAACAACTCTGGGCTCGGGGCATTCACAAAGCCTAAGCTTGACACCTCCAGGGTGGAGGCCACAGCCCCAGGGCTATCAGCTGCCAGGCTGGCACAGACCCTGGCACCAAAGGGTGGGGGGAGAGAGGCTTTGGGTGTGTGCTGGAAAAGCCTCTGGTGAGAGGCGCAGTGACCGCCCATCCTCTGCTGTGCAGAGGAGCCCAGCTGAGGGGCCCTTCACCCCGAGGAAAAGCTTAAACGCAGCTGAGGGGGTGTCATGGCCCGTCAAAGGGCCCCCCTCAAAGGGGTCTCCAGACCCTACACCAGAGATGATGCACCAGACGCTCAGTGTTGCAAGGGACAGTGTCACACTGACCCCCTGCAAGGGAGGCACGTGGGCGTTCCCACCTGCCCAAAGCATATATTAATCCACGGGATTCTTTACTCTTCGGCGTGTGGTGGCGTGTGGCGGCGTGGCCGTGGCAGCGGGGAACCCTCACCACCAGAAGACCAGATGGAGGGGAGCAACGAGACGTCGTTGGGACGCTTGGAGGGGTGATATGCTTCCACCTAACCCCTGTCACCTCTCCCTGTCCCCCCAACCCCCTCCACACACACTTCTTTCTCTATGTCTTTCTTTCTTTTCTCTTTCCTTCTCTTTGCCTCTTTTACTATTAAGTAAAATACATTAATTTTTTGGCACCAACATCTAACCTCATTTGGTTTTAGTCTCGTTTTTGGGAATATTTTGAACCTTCTCAAAGTTCCATCTGGTTTATGCACAGAGACTTAGTTTTCTTTGCTCTTTTGGGTTTAAACTGGATCGTAACAGCATTACTTCACTCTTACTGACACATCATAAACCTCAGTGTTGCCTCATGCTTAGACATTTGCTTACACAAAAGCTTCGTATCTGGATAGTTTCTTTCAATTAAAAAAACAACTTTCAAACACAAGAACCCGTAGAAGAGACTGAAAGCAGGAACAAACTTGCTTAAGATGAAAACTGCCATTTTAATTGTTTTTAAAAGATATTTAGTATAATCTAAAACTTCAGCATGATTTTAAAGGTTTCCTTACTCCAGTATTAATACAAATAGTTAGTTATACTAAAATAAGCATTTCTGAGTTACAGTTACGACACTTTAAAAAGGATTTTGAAAGGGCTAGGAGTGATATAAATTCATAAGTGCAAATTAGTATTATAATCATCTCCACAATAATGGAGATGTATAATATTTCTGAATAAATTAATTTGCTCATTGGTGTTCAAAGATCATATTATTTGGCATTTAAAAAGATCGCAGTGATTGATTTGCAATTAGAATGACATTTAGATATCCTTATATTTCATTCAGTAATTAAAAGGTGGCATTAAGCACCAGTCATAACTTATTCTCCATTATTTTCCAATTAAAAAGGTTATACTAGCTGAGCTCTGACTCAGCAAAGCAATTTTTAAAATTAATAAAATTAGATTCCTCTAATGGGTAAGCATCTAATTGCTTAGGCACAAATGGCGAATACTAAAATGAACTATGCACAAATAATTAGCTTGGAGTACTTTACAAATATTCGCTATTAGGAAATAATGGAACCAGTATGGAAATTATTCACAAATACTAGAGACAAACATAATATCCTTCCTTTTCACTGTTATTTCAAATAGAATAAATGTGTTTTGTACTTACAAAACACACTCACAGGATTTTCTTTACAACAGAATTAGTTTGCATTTCGCCATATAAATTTAAAAGCCTGCTCACGGCTTCTCCTCGGTTACTTTGAACAGGTTCTCAGAAAGCTCTGTGGTAAGGACCCCCATCTCTACCCAATAACACTAGAAGAGAACCTTATTCCTTTCCATTTTTGCCTTTGGAATAAGCTTCCCATACATTTGCAGTTGTGATCACCCTTGGCTATCTACAACAGTTGTTTACATGGAAACTTAACCTCAGAGGTCGAGGTTCAGCGGTCTTTAAGTGAATTTTGGAAAAAAAAACAAAAAAAAACCCCAAAAAACCCCACTGGGTATTAGCGAGCTTGCTAAGTCACAGTTTAAACAACAGAGAGAAGAATATGCCTCGTACTGCAATAACTAAGAAAATTGTAGTATACGACCTAGATCAATCATCTAATGTTTTCTGAGCAGTGTAATAATTCACAGAATTTTATATTTGTAATAGAAGACAATTACAAAACTTTTAACTGTGGAATTGTTCAGGTATCAGTATCTCAAAGCATATATTTTTAACTCATGAAAAGATCATTAAGTTGATAATATCACTGTTCAAATAGTGAAAGAACAGTATTTTTGACTCATTTATGACAGAATACCTCTGACAGACCTCCTGCCACTGATCAGAAGAATGACACTTGTTTGTCTCTGGCACTGACAGCTGTCTTCCAAGACCCTGAGAGGCCTAATAGTTACAATGACTACACATATACACTCACTCTCTTTCCCATAAACACAGATTTCCCAGAAATAATTCAGCTTTGAACTTATGTTTGGTGGTCAAGAAACAACTGGTCATAGCACTTAGTGCCATGGTCTAGTTAACAAGGTGGTGATCAGTCTGGTTGGACTTGGTGATCTCACAGGTCTTTTTCATCAGTTTTTACAAAAAGGCAAGGACAAGGGGCAGTTTGCTTCAGTATTTTAAAACAAAGACTGATGTAGGATTCTGTTTAACAAATATGATCAATGACAGGCCAATTAATTCCAAAACTAGCTTTTATAAGTTACCATGATTCTTTCCCTCAGGGTAGGGAACATCTTTGTAAACAGATCAGCTAACACAACAAGAAGGGCTTTGAACTTGGTTTATGGGTGTTGGGTACCCAAGACAAGAGGTGAGTAAATGCTAAACTGGAAAATGAATGCATGGGAAAAGACAACAATTGGGACTTTCTTACTTCCACTCAGAGAGGAGAGCACAAATATACCTCAGATATTTGTGAGAGACAAAACCTGAGGGACAAACAGAAAGAGGGACCACTTCATGTGTAGTCACTGGCCTGTGATGAGACTGAAGAACAAACACTGGGTGGGTAGCAAGCACCACTGCAGCTCAGACAGAGATGTCTGGGGAAGGAAAGGCAAGGATAAAGATGAACCCTCCTCTTCCTCAGTTTCCTTCTGTGTGTAGGGGTCCTTGTCCACATTAAGCTGTAGTACGATGGAAGAAGGAAGCATGCAGGCACCTCAGATCAGAGACAGGCCTTCTCATTTCTCCACACAAGTGAGTCTCCCATATAGGCTACAGCTGTAAGTACAATTGGTTTCTTCTGGGACTGAGCAGTCCAAATGCTTCTAAATAAATCACAATATGCACTAGACTTTTTGCAATAGACTTTTGTTGTTACTAGAATATGAGTTTATTGCAATGCTTTAACTGGAGGGCTTAAACTTGCCAAGTTCTGCCACAGGCATCCAATGTGGTACCTCTGATGTGGGATTGTATTCTCTCCAAGAAATAGGGGTTCAGTTTGCTTTTGTTTTTCAGTAAAATTCTTTAAAATCAAGATTAATAACAATAACTGTCAGTTAAAATAGCACATTCTGAGATCATCAACAAAGATTCTTAGTAAAAAGTACCATTTAACATATTATTTTAAGAATCAGGGCACCAACCTTTTCAGTCAGTACTCCTTTTCCTAAGTTTTCACGGCAAGTAAGTTTTCTAAGGATCAAGTGAGACTCAGTGATGTTGCTCATCTAAGTGCAACACAGAAAAATGACATAGTATACATTCGTTTTAAATGATACTACTTTTGCAACTCTTATGCTGTTGCTCCTAATGTCTCATCAGACTTACAGTTTCAAAAATTCAGCTGATGATTGGCTACATTGCAGTTAATTATTGTCTTGCATGAAGGAAACCCCTCATTTTGCTTTAACTACAGCACCAATATGCAGTATATTCATTAATTTTGGACTCAGCTATGTTCTACTGAGCAGGAATTTCAGTGTTTTTTATCAGCCAAAATACAGAAATAATACCTACCTTCTAGTCTAAGTGAATACAAATTTGGCATGCACATGATTTTGCTTGTTTATTTTCCAAAAAGCAATTGTAAAGTTAGCACTACCACTATGCTTTCCTGCTTGAACTACATATTTTCGCTGCTATGCTGTTAACTACTTTATAGATGTAGATATACATTTGCTCTAAGATGGGCTGAAAAGGTTTACTACATGTAAATGGGAATGCAGACATTATTTCTAACTACGGTCATGATACAGAATTTAAGACACACTTTCTAAAAATAAATTATAACCAGACAGCACAGCATTTAGGCAATAGCCATATCCATACAGTACACATATTGCATATTGTATTCATTTACTCACTTTAAGCTAAAATATGTGCTATGGCTCTGTGTGGAAATAATATTCTATCAATGTAAAAAATGCTAAAATCTTTTTGAAAATTTGCGTTTTCTTAGAAAAGGTATTTATATTAAGATTAAATTATGCTACAAATCCAAAGAATATATTTTTGGAGGAGAAGACTCCAGCATTGCCAATTTGAACTGATAAAATTTTAGCATCCTCCAAATATCACTTCTACTTGTTTCTTTTTATTTCTGAGGCCAAATCCCTCCCCATGTTACATTTAATATATTTTTTTGTTTTTCTGTCAGTGTCAGTGAAAACTGGGAGGAATCTTGTAGGACTTGTCAGAGGAACTTAAATGCCTGAAAGAGAGAAGTATCTAAATGATGTGTTCTTTTATTCTGTGTTAGAAATAAAATAATGCACACCAGCATTTAAGATACAGTGACAGGGAGGGAAAAAATTATACCAAGAGCAGATGGTTTGAAACACAGATTCTTGCATTAAGACTTTATACAGCAGCTTTCTACAAGCTTCTAAATCATACAGGAGTGACAGGAGTAAGGTGTCTTAATGCATCCGATGTATTTACAAAAACATAGTGTTTGGTAAAAGCCTTAATATGGGACCAGATACATTAAAAAAAGTCTTTATGAAGATTTCACTTTTAGCATTAAAAAAATCCAAGCAGGATGTGAAAATGAAGGTAAAAGCAACCAGAGCTATTATGGTTGTACTGAGAAATATATATCAGCCCACACATGGAGAGAGTACTAGGAGGTAAAATTAAACCCCTTAATTCTGAACACACCAAAACCTTCAAGAGTCTTTTTGCATAGAATTACTTGTACTAAACAGAAATGCTTTTTAAACTCTTTGAAACTGCAAAATCGTTGAATTAAAAATGCAGATGCTTTGGATTTCTCATATTTAAAAGATATTGTTATTTTAGCGCAAAACATTTTATATATAATCTTTTCTTTTAAAAGCAAAACCTTCAGAACATGTTTATAAAGTACACCGAAAGCACTGTCACTCTGAATTCACATTATATATGAGAAAATGAAACAACAATGAAATCTGTCATTCATCAAAAGCATCAGAGTTTTCAGAAATTTCATCTAGAACAGACTCCCAAAGCTCAGGTGTATTCCTGTTCCAGACAGCAGTAAAAAAGGATCAGTGAAATAATTTCAGTGAGAGTGATCAAATGAATATCATCTTCACTTAAAAGTAGTAGGCAGATCCACTCATTTCCCCATACCTTTAAGGAATTCGTCATGTTACAATTAAAAGGTTACAGAACTTTGATAATTATGGATAGATACAAATAGAACCACTTCATTGAAACAAACCAGATGTGATTAAAAATCTTGTATATTCCTTCAAGATGCGCTGTTGCTGCAGCCAAAGGAATTACATCTTAATATCCTAAAATGACTCCTTTTTTACATACTTTGCTGATATTAGTATAAAAAGTGCATTCTCTTATAAAAGATGGTACTGTAATCTGATGATTTCAAGAAGACATTATAGTTGTTTTTGTTAAACATTCATGCACATTTGTGGTTCAGTATATATGTATGCAAGAGACACTCTGGCACTAAAAGTAAGATTTTTCAAAGGACTCAAATTATATTTTCACTGAATTTCAAAGAAAGCTTCTATTTATTTCAGTAGAAGTGGGACCAGCTCAGGGCTTTACAAAATAATCCCTACATTTAATACATCCATGGTTTAAATGCTAGCCTTCTCAGGATGCTGCTAGACTTGAAACTTTTGCCCTTAGATAATTTACTGAAATAACTATCTGATCTATTTGTAATTTTTAATATGTAATGCTCATGACATTATAACAGCTAACTGCAAAAATGCTGTGCTTAGTAGAGCTCTCACTGGACAGGCTGTCTTTTCAGAACTTTCAGCATCACTGATATTAGGCATTAAACCAACATTCAGATATTAGGGTTACACGTACATATGGGATGAAGTAAATTTTACTCCGCAGGGAATTGTGTTCTTACAGGAAGACTGAGGTGAACTTGTAGGTTCAGCTGTTCCTTGGCAAGACAGATAATGCAGTGGTGGATGCCTACTCTTGGCCATGGCATTCTCTTTGTAATATGAACCTATGGCTAAAGTAAATCTGACAGAAGATAAGACTTGCTACCCCCTCTGCTGAACAGGCAGACAATGGCTTAAATTGGTTGTAGGAAAAGGCAGTGAGAAAAATGGACACAGGAGGACAAAATCTAAGGGCAGCAGCTTAGAAATTGTTATCTTGTAGTGGGGAAGATTCAAACTGTGTTCTTTAGCCTTGGCTTATGTCAGGTAGAGATTGTGCTTCCTCATCTCTGTGTCTGAAGAATGGCTTCATTGTTTTGCAGCAACTCATTTTTCCATAAAGAAAAGCAAGAATCAACAGTGACTTAAATGCTAAGACTTCCCTACATGTAGATTGTCCCAAGCATATTTTCACATACCTGAGGCAGATTCTCAGTGGCAATCACAGTAATCAAACTAACACCACTTGTTTTAGTAGAACCAGTAGAACTCTACTGGCTTACTTCAGCAAAGACGACTTCATTTTGATACTTATGACACAATAATAAATATTTTTCTTCTCTGGTGATCTATAAATTCTTGAATTTCACAGTTGAAAAGGGAATTTAATCAGAATTATCATCAAGAGACATTCCTGAGTACAAAATTCAGTTCTGAATCAATGATGCCTTGACTGGGATTTCGTTTCTCTGCCTGATTCTTATAAATCGTGGGTGGAGAATAATAGGGAACACCAAAATTAAAAACACAAAATCCAGCATCAAAAGTCTAAGGTAATACTACTCTATAAATTTGAAATTCCTTGACAGTAGGTTCTTGACCGATTTTAAAGAATCATAGAATGGTTTGGGTTGGAAGAGTTCCAAAAAGGGGCCAATTGCAGGGACACCTTCCACTAGACCAGGCTGCTCAGCGCCCTGTCCAACCTGGCCTTGAACTCCTTCAGGGATGGGGCACCCACAGCTTCTCTGGGCAACCTGCTCAGTGCCACACCAGCTCCAGTACAGAGTTTATTCCTAACATGTAAGCTAAACCCGCACTCTTTCAATTTAAAGCCATTCCAACTTGTTCTATCACTATGTGGTCTTGAAAAGGTCCCTCACCAGTTCTCTTGTAGTTTCTTCCTTAGTCAAGTCTATAAGATCCTCTGGAAAATTGTAACAAAACTAGATTTCCATGACATAATTTTTAGATAAATATTTGGATTTATAAATGAATATAGTAATATATATAATATAAAATTATTTAGATTTACTCTTTCAATATAAATAAATGCAATATTAAGATTATCTTCTATTTTTGGAAATAATGGTCATCATTTTATATTAATCATATTTAAAATACAGAAAATAGAAACCAGTTGGAGTTCAATAGGCTTGTAAATTGGTACATTCTATTCTCTTGCTGTTTTAAAAATTCTAATAAATGCATTGCTTGATTTTCATCTGTTAATTGTTGAATTATTAATAATTATTAAAAATGTATTTACAATTAATTTGTATGGTTCTCAGCACCTTTCTTTGTGTTAGAGAATGGTGGGTTTTTTGCATCAGTGTGAAAATGAATAGAATTGAACACCATTTCTAAAGGTGACCAGTTAAATTGGAATTGTAATAAGCTTTCTGTGCATAATGAAAACAATCTAAAACTTAATTGTGTAATTAAACTGAGTGCTTCTTGTAACAAACTGGTGAGTATCTTTTAATGATGCTATAAATCTAACCTAATCTAAATGCTATTTAATTATTCACCTGAATGTAAGGAGAATATTTCCTTTGCTTAAATGTTTGTCTCAGAAATTAGTTCTGAAATTAGCATATGGTGGCATTACCAGCCTTAAAGGAACTCCTACACAACTCTGTTTCATATAGGCTTTGCAGTCATCACAGAATAAGAAAAAAAGATAGCGTTGCCAACTCTATTTAATATTTTTGCAATTTCAATATATTATTTGCAGCTCACAAGGCTTACACTGTGATCAACCAATCGCATTTTACTCAACCTCTCAGTTGACCATGAAGAATAATAAGAATCATAAACTAGAAACGACAATGACTTCCTATTCAGATTGCCTTATTTCTGCTAGGTTTTGTTTATTTAAGTGGAGTTCCTTTGGCTCAGTCTCAGAGAGTGATTCAGACTACTATTCCTATAGCACCATTTAATTCCCAAAGATGCCCAGAAACAGTGTGTTTGTTTTAATGGCAGACTTATGAGACAGCCAAAGTTCTGAGCATCTCAGGAATCAGATAGTTGGAAGAGTTAGGTAAGCTGTGATAGGTAAGGGGAAAGATAACTAATCTCTGACCAAGCTCCAGTGGGGACACAGTCTCTAAGATGTATTCTAAATGCATCTAACTTGAGTTATAGTAAGATCAATTCAAAATGCCAGTAAAGAATGACTAGAAAACATATTTTGCATAATGTTGCAGGAAGGAGACACAGGAAATCAACTTATTGTAGGCTGTCTGGATATGAATATCACAAACCCTTCAGTCTTCTGTAAAACCAAAATCTTCAATTGAACTTGTAACTTTCATGCTAAAAAAATAGTTTGAGATGGGGCTTATTCTACGCTTCCATGCAGCTTGGCCCCCATAAAGTGGGAATGAAAGGAATACATATTCCTTTATCCCTGACCTGAACACATCACTTTAAATTCTTAGTGGCTTGTTGAACACTCAACTTGAAGCAAATATAAAGGTATGCTGCTAAATTACGCATTGAAATTCAATTAAAAAAATATTTAGAAGCCATTTGAACCTTTATGTAAGGGATTTTTGCCGTCTGGCTCCTGATTTTGAAATCATGAGGAATTTATAGTCATCTTTGGTGGACAAAGAATAAATGCCCAAATACACAAATTAATTTTGGCACTTTCTGGAGCTGCTCAAGATATGGGAGCTATTTATCTGTTTAATTTGGTGGAAACATGAAGTCTTAAAATGTCAGTAAAATTTTGTGTAGCTCTTCCTTTTTGATCTTTCATCATTATGTGATTTTACACACCACAGCAACAACTAGGTGATTTATTAATAAACATTGCTTTTCATGTTATAAACCAGTTATTGCTTGTGACTGGTTAGTAAGTAGCATGTATACGTACAGTCACTATTACACTGATATTTTATACAATAAAGTCAACTGAATGCTTCTAAAAGGAAAATATGAGAAAAAATACTGGTTTCCTTAAAAGGTTATTGAGGTAAGTTAGAAAGAACTTATTCCCTTCTGTATGTATTAAATTAGTTGTAGTGAACCCTTTTGGAAGATTTTTAACAGAGATATGCATCTAAAATTAAGTAAGTCCAGAACAAACAGCAAGTAGTTGTAATGAGGAGGTTGCATAGATTATTTCCTGAGCTGTGAAGGAAGGATGAGAGGGAAGCGTTACATGGACAAGTTTTATAAAGAAAACTTGGGGCCCATAAATCTTTACTAGAAAAACAAGAGATGAAAATCAAAACCTGCCAACAGTATTCTGAAAGGATTTGTACAATAAACAATATATTTTTAATGGAAAGCAACTTCATCTTTTGTAGATGAAAATATTATTAATAGGCTAGAAATTAATTCAAACAGATGAACTGGCAAAATCTATGATGAGATATTACAAGGAAATTAAAAAGATGGATAGAAGAGAGGATAGCAGGAAGTAGCCAAGACCAGACACTTAATGAAAAACAGTCCATCAAGCAAAAAGGGAAAGACATGTAAAGCTGAGGAAAGGTTATTGAGTTAACCACTTCTTCAAAACAGTTACATGATTTTTTGGTTGGTTCATTGATTTTAATCATCAATAACATGATTGCAGATTCCTTATTCATTTCATACAGATCAGCCTGAAGAACACACAGTGTATAGGGGAAAATTGTTAAAGTGGGACAGGAAGATGGTGAACTAAGCATCATGTTAGGTATGTCACTCTCATGTCTGTCATCTTTTTTCAAGCCTGGAAGACTCAAGTTCACAAATGAAAACAGCGACTGGAATAACTAATACGTAAAAGCAATTAATTGTTGCTTACAAAACAAAATTATTAATTGCACTTCCCTATTATTTAGATTTTAAGGAATTTTAATCATGGTGTTTTAGCAGCACAATATTTGCAGAAAGAAAATTAAAAGTTTAATGTGGGAATCCTATAGAAACAAAGCTCCAGGTCTGCATGCACAATTATTCCCAGTAGTTTTTTTTTGCTTTATCCAGGAACAGACATATTCTGTCTGACAGCAATTCTGAGTCACAATGATTCTGAGTCACATATTCAGCATCAAGAATCTTACTATAGAGAATGGTTTGGTGTTAACTCCTAGGAAAATAAAGACATGCTAAAAATGCATACAAAAATATAAAACACTCACAGAATATGTAATTTATGTTAACTGATTTAAAAAGAGGGAAAACACAGGATAATTGCATCATACATTTATGTTCATTATAAAATGGTTTTGGATTTCCAATTTTGTAACATTCATTAATCTTCATTTGTTTACTTTGTTTGTTTGCTTTGTTTACTTTTACTTGTAATGTATATTCTTCACATGGGACCCTGTATCATTCCAGGAACATGAATTTTACTGCTAACATTTCTCTATACATTCATATCCCTGACTTGAACAAATATAATTTTATTTCAAGGATTTATTTCTCTGTTGATGTCAGTCACTGAATCACAGAACAAAATGGAAAGAAGTTAACTGGAAGTACTTACCTTTAAGCATGGAAAATAACGAGGCAGCAAAACTTCTTGATTATTCTGGTATAATTGAATGGAATCCAGCCTATTTTAATTCTTGGAGTAACTCATATTAAACAAATTTTTTGTCCAACCAACGCAAATGATTTCAATAGAGTAGGTTATTCAGCTGTATGAGGATTGGAAAGAACTTGCAGCATCTTCATCACAGCTGGAAGTATGAAGGGAAGACTTTCTTTTGTGTTAGAACTGCTAGTGAGGAGAGTACGTAACCATGTCTTATCACTATATACCAACTGCAGGTACTTTAGAGGTCACTGCAGGTGATCACTGCAGGTATCACTGTGGTAGATGACATTCCCACTGCATGGGTTTTTGCAGTCTCCTGAGAAATTTTTCATTTGAAAAGCATATGCCTCTCCTC
>WEIT01000540.1:86949-100443 GCA_013389985.1 Dryoscopus gambensis
TCGCATTTGTATTAAACTGTGTAAATACATTTTTAACTGAACAAGGCCTATCTCAATCCATACACTCCCATACCACTCATCCTGCTCACTTGAGAGTATGGGTCTAGATTTACTAGCCAGCACAAAGTGATAATCTTCTTTTTCATTTTGAGATTCAGGACTATTACAAACTTCTTTTCACTTTTATGTTGTTCAGTCTCTTCCAATGTTAACAAGAACAATCCCAATTCACAATTAATATAAGAGCAAAATATTTCTTCTTTGAGAACAGAACCATTATGTACAACATAACATATTTACCTCATGTGAAAGGAAAATTAGCTTTCTGGAAGAAAATGTTCAGGTTGGACTAAATAAACTCCTGAGAATTTTCCAGTGGTAAAATGTATTAATTTCCATTTTTTTATAATCAAGGTAAACTTACAAATTACTACTTTCAATTTTCAATCTGTCATAACATGCTCATTGACTGTTACTACATAGTCACTGACAGAAAAATATTGATGTGATGATCAAACTTTCAGAAGTCTTCTGTGTATTAAATGTACTCAGATCCTTAGTCATGGAGGACATCAATCTAATGCAATTATTAAACATACAAACAATCTAAACTCTTGTTATACTTATTTTACAGATGAAATGATTTAAACTATTCACTACTTACCCCTGTTCTTTGAACTTCCAAGAAAATTGCTCTTTGAAATGATTTCTCCCACACTGCCAATTCACTGCCCAGCTCTACACTGAAATAATGACTCTTGCCATGTCCAACCATAACACTGAAACAATACGGCCTCTGGTCTTCAAGATCGAAGTCCTGGTGAATACCTAAATACAAGTTTGCTTGTAGCCAGTAATCATCAGCAAGCCAGAGCTGAAAGACATGTTTCAGTATGTAATTCTTCACCTGGCAAAACCAAACAGTTGAAGCGACTCTGTCTTCTGTAAGGGATGGGTACTACGGCATTATGTCAACAATTACCTTAAAGAAACGTTCTAGGAGTTAAATAATTATGTCAAAGACAGCTTCTCTCTTTGCTTCTTATTTGCTTTACCCCCTATCATGTAATCCAAGCTGTTACTTCAGTTCCAAAATACTTTCAAAATTACCTAAGCAATACATATATAATTTGAGTTTGTACCAATATATTGTTTACAGTGAAAAAGAAGGAAATCCCTGAATGTTTCAATACATTGCAGGAGCTGTGTACCAGCTCTACAGGAGACAATAATTACTCCATTCTAATTAGGTTCCAGTATGCTAAACCTCAAGGAATGCAGTAATTTATCAAGCACCCCAGGGCTAATTCTGGAAATGACAACATGAGCATGTCCTCTGATAGCTGTCAATGCTGTTCTGTAACTACAAGGAGATGGAAGCAAGATCCTGCCATCACCTTCAAGACAAAGAAGAGAAATTTCACATTAAACTTTCATGATAAAAAAATATCCCTGTTATAGAATGTTTTGTAGATGTAAAAAAAATTAATACAAGAAACTTCCCTAATATTTCAAGATTTCATTGATCAACATAAATATAGAGGAAAAGAAAATGAAATTGAACAGCTACTACGTACACATCTAAGTACTTTCACAGCCCTCATTTCCAAATTACACATATTTTTATATTTCTGTTTATCAGATAGAACCCTTCCCTATCTCCATTTCTCTATGATANCCCCATTTCTCTATGATATCATGGGGCAGAAAAGACTGAAAACACAAAATAATGATCAGTGATTCGTGGGGCATCTTGGGAGTAGCACATATTGCCACACTGGCCCTGCAGCTACCTGAGGAGACAACAGACTTGATAAAGCTCAAAGTTATTTTACAGCGCTCCTTTGGAAGTTGAACAAAATTTATGCATATATTCTGGTGTTCAGCAGCTCTGGAGGGACAGGTGTTACATCAGCTCCAAGAGTCACGGCTGCATATCCTGGCTTTTAGACTACTATATTATATAATATACTATATTTTTTTAATTTGTATGTGAAAATACCAGGCAATACAAGAAAATAAAATGTTTTTAAGACAACATTTAAAAATGTACAGGATTACAGTACGAGTTTGAATTATGAGACAAGCTATAGGAATAAACACACACAATAAAAGACATTACATTTCAAATCATCTGGTTGTTACCTCCAAATGACCGCAAATATGCAAGTGCATGTTATATATATGAATTTAAATTCACATATTTGTGTATCTGTATGTGTGTATACATATACCCAAATCTAAAATACATCAAACATTCTGCTTTAAAATTTAAGTTCCATATTGGATTCTTATTTTCCATGTTTAACTCTTGCATCATCATAAACATAGATGAGAAACTTACCATTAGGTATGTAACAAGAGCACCTCTTAAGGAGAGCACCTCTCCTTAAAATCCATCTTTCATTAGAAGGTACAATAACACTCTACCACAGTTTTGCACTAGTTCTAACCAGCTCCTGAAAATCCTTAAGAACACCCTCCCCAAACAGCAGCTTTTACAACATACATAGTGCAGAAACATTAATCTCTTACAATTTTTCCCTAACTTTTTGGATTTGTTCAGTTTGCCTCATTGTCATTTTTACCAAAGAATGACAGAGAAGAGGTTAAAGATTTCAATTTGAGCTTTTGCACTTTAGCTTACATATTCATGAAGACTGGCAATTAAGCATTCATTTATTAAAATGTCAAGAACATTAAAGAGTTGAATCTTGGGTAGTTTATTTCCCCACTTCTTTTTCTTAATGGAAAAGTCCTGCAGAAGTTGCTTTAAGGACAGAATATCCTTGAAATTATCATAATATTCAGGGGAAGAACTGAGTTTCAGCAGTAATGTTTAAAGGAGAAAAAACCAAAACCAAAACCCAAGCCACAGTAAAATCTTCTCAAAAGGCTTAGTGTGTATATATTTTATTGGTGCCTGACTTATTTATGAGCCAAAAGTAAAATTATAAAAAATATTAAGGAGACCAAATAAATTATCTGTGACAGAACATCTGCTTTTTGTTGGTGTCTCAGTGATGGGCATGACATGAATTTGCCCATATGTTCCCAGCTGGAGACATGGTCACACTAAAATAATGCCATGCTGACAAGAATATGGCTCTGCTCCTGTGCCTTGCTTTCTGTAGCTGAGCTCTGGTCCTGAACTCCTGTTTTCCTGGCATGGCAGTGCCAAAACACTTCCTTCCCATGTCCTGAATAACTGTTGCATCAGAAAAAACCCCAGCAAATAAGAAACCTCCACAACACAAAACCCCACACCCACCCAAAACCAAACCAAACCAAACCAAAAAAACCCCCCAAAATGCCAAACCAAAAACCTTAAACACTTCCGCTTCAGTGCAGGGTCTGTTATAGGTAACAGAGCAACAACCTGCCTTTTCCACATCAGTGCATGGTCAAAGGAGAAAGAGCAGAGGACAGGACAGCAGATGGTGAGAACTAAGGATGACTTTTAACTTTTCACTGAAACAATATTTTATCTGAAAATATGGGGTTTTTTTCCTGAAAATGTTTGTTTTTACTCTCCTAGACAAATAGGCTCTCATCTAGTAGCCTTATCTCACTTGCAAAGTTTTTGTTGTTGCTGTTGTTGGCTTTTTTGTTTTGCTGTTGTTGTTTTTGTGGGGGTTTTTTTCGAAAAAAATTAATCTATCTGATGCAATTTATTAGAAAATATATTCTCTAAGTCAATTATTTACACAAAGTGCTAAGATTTTGCCCCAGATGTTTGACTGGGACAAGCTAGACAGAAAATATGACTGTGTCTAGTTTGGGGAAGAAAATGAATTCTATGGGACACAAACCCAACATGCTGCCCTTTGTAAATAAAAACTCACTACAATACTTGATAGAATAATCAATACATATGATATAACAAGGACACAGGTTTTTATTTTTAATTACTAAAATTAGATACAAGTATCTTTATATGGATCAAGAGTTACAGCAAGAGCATTTTTCATCATGTTTGCTCAAAAATCTGACCCACTAAGAAAAAAACCAGTAACATCATGCTTAGCAGTGTGTCTCACTGATAGTTCATACACCCAGCTCTAATACTGAAAACTTCCTTCAATATGAAAGCATTTTACTAACTTGTTCACTTGGGGCTTAACCCATTTTCCATATTCTCTGATACTTGCACAGCTAATGCACTAGCGATTGCAAAATAGATTTTTATAACAACAGATGAAGTATTTGAATGCTAGCTATTCCTAGTTAAGATTAATTTGAGTTTATCATCAACTGGAAAAGGTAAACTTTCTTTAGTAAATAATATCATTGGAACTGTTGGGAAACCTACCTTGTGAATTTTAAATAGAACCTCACAGAGGTTATAGATTTTTTCAGCTCGTACCCAGTCTAGTGTGCTTACCTATAATATAAAAAAAATAAATATTATCAACACATTCTTTATTCAAAAATCATGTTCAGATGAAAAAAACTGAAAAGGTTTCACCCATCATTAGTCTACTGGATGCTTTAAACACAGGCACACCATTTAATACTCAGCATTTTGAATAGACTGTCAAATAGCATTAAATTTTTACAGAAACAGGAATTAAAAGGTGTTAAATAATTTCACTGGGGTTTTTTACCAGTAGGATGGTGTGGACACTGACAACCTCGATCAGAGAGAAATTTTCCAGCTCCTGGCCCTGTTTGTGAGAGAGTTATTTTCTCACAGCACAGAGCTGAGAACTGAGAGAAGTTTTGTAAACCATCTTATGAATTTTGTAAACTATATTTTGCAGGTGCTGTTTTTGCACTTTGTTGTTTCAACTTGCTATTATTAAGCGTTGTTATAACTGACCAATAGTTATAAGAGGCATTCATCAAGTGAGCCAATGACCTTCTGCTATCCGTATGGACTTGCCTTTATAAAGGCTGCTTTTTTCATAATAAAAAGCCCCCTTTTCTTACGACCAAATTCATGCCTCCATTTTACTTCATCCCCGGTACAACAGCGACATGATGGAAACCTCTGTAATTAGTTACACAAGCATATTTATTTCTCAAGATGCTAACACAGAGAACTCAACCTCAAACACAGAGTCATTCAGCTTCATGTCTCAATATTAAAAAAAATCTTACAACAGATCAAGATGTATTACTAAATTCAGTTTTGAGTTTACATGCATTAGGGTTTCAATAACTCAATACTTACTCTAAAAACTGAAAAGTACTCCATGACTGCAGTATTTGAAATTAAGAATAATATCATCTGTCTTCTTAATAATATGAAACCACCTATTTTTTGTTTCCTTTTGATTTCATTACTTAATCCTGTTGACATGACAGGCTGTTAAAATTTGACAGCAAGAGTGCTGTTTTTGCCAAAATTCTATTTCATGGTATAATGTGACAGTCTGTTTTCTTTTAAAAACAGTACCTAGCCTGTGTAGTTCAAGAAAGAATAAAACAATTTATACAGAAGAAAATTCAAGGGGAATATATATTATTTTTGCTTATATATTTTAGAGTAAAATCCTAGTTCTTGGGGAATGCACAGGAATGGCTGCATAGATACATGAAGGATTTGACTAAGCTGTAAATCGGAGGCTTTTGGCATATGAAAATAAGTGTTTTGGTAACTCTAATAGCAACCTGGATAATTTAAAATTCTAGGGCTGATTCAGCTTTGTCCTATTCCCACCCCCCACCCAAAAGGAAGAAAGCAGAAAAAAAAAATTAAAACTATTTACATAAAGAAAAATTTGTTTGTCAAACATCTGGCTTATGTGGATGAAACTTAACTAGAAAAAAAATATGAAATTCAATAACAGACTCTTTTTCTCTGTGTTCACAGTAGCACGTAGTTTGCCTTTAAAAACCCCAGTATTTCTCCTGATGATTTGCATGGAGATATCAACATGTTTTGGTTGTTTTTAAACTAATTTTAAAGTTTAATTTTTAAGTGTCTTTAAATTCTAAGCTGTTAAACAGAATTGTAATAACGTGAGAAGAATCCAAACCATTACAACACTTACAGGCCTCTGATGGGACTTCTATTGGTTATTAAATGTTACTTCAGAGTCCTTTGGAGGAGTAATGTGAACTTGGTGTTAGTTTCTTTCTAATCTTAACAATCAGAATTAATTCTTAATAATCTAGCCTTCTCCCAGTTTCTCTTAGGTTTAGATTAGTTTTTTGAGATGATTAAATTTAGGTATTATGAATCACCTACTGAAACGGGACTGAAGAACTCTTAGAAGAGTTCTAGCATCAAATCTTTTCAGGATATAGAGGGACTAATGTTCTAGGATTCTCCATTCCACAGTTTTTGTATCTTAACAATCAAAAAGCAAACTTCACTTTAATACAATATATCCATTAGAATATGGAAAAACATGTTACACACTTTGTTTTATTATGAGCAACATTTCACAAATTAAAGCTCAAAACATTACATACTGATAATTTTTAAATTACATCTTAAAAGTACATAGTACTTCTTAAACTTTTTCAAATTGAAATCCAATGTTAGCTGGTTTAGAAAATAAATTTAAAGAAATTTTAGGTGTGAGGATGTGTATTTTCCTTTGAATGGTTTGTTCTGTTTCGCCCTTTCCAAAAATGTATTGTGTATTCTTAAGATGTAACCCGGCCTACGATCCCTCCCCTGGGAGCTTTTCATTGGTTCAAGCCTTGGGCCCACGGGCCCCTCGAAACTGTGATGAGGGAGTGCTCAGAGGCACGAGGTCTCTTTCAGCTTTGGACCTTCTCCCCCTCTCCTTCCCCCTTCCCTCTCCCTTTCCCCCTTCTCCCCCTTGCCGGCGCTGGACTGAAATAAACTGCTCCTGACTTCACCATCAAGAGCGATACTGTGTTTCTCTTACGGCTCGCTGCTGCCTGCGAAGGCACAGCCCAAAACCTCTGTGGAAGCCCCGGTGAGCTGCTGCAGCCCCCTTCCTTCTACGGACCCAGACAGGGAATGTTGCCCCCAGACTCCTGCCTTCGCTAGCCGGCAGAGAGCTAGGCAGGGGTCACAGCAACATTAGGTATTAATTTGTCCTCCCATCACTTCATAAAAGGTATCAATTTTTAAAGATATGTATTTCTATTTTTTAGGTTTCCATTTCTATTTTTCAGGTTTCCGTTTCTATTTTTCTTTTTGTAAGGTCCATTCAGTATTCTATTTGAATTTCGCAGCTTAATTACTGTACAAATAAGAAATAGTATAAGTTTTGAAACAACTGAAACAGAGGACTTACAAAGCTAATTTATAAAGAAATACATATTTAAACATGCTCACATAGAGTTAAGTACTGCAGGTCTCGGCTTAATCTTATTTTGGGAAATATTTTGTACTTTGGTGGCTGTTTTGAAAAGAAAGGAATTAAATAATACATGTTTTGCCCCATTACTGTTGATCCTCTGAAGGGATATTCATGCTTCTTGCAAAATAAGGTTTAGAATAGAATGGAGGCTAGTTCATTATTTGGTCTTGAATATCTCAAAGGGAAAGGATCTTTTCCATCTCAATTAACAGCAGGACAATCCTTTATTGCTGTAAGTGGCTAGACATAGAAGCATAAGCACTGATTCATTTGCTGTTTATGAAACTGATTTTAGTGACAGGGGATATGACTTGAAAGGTGTTGAGATAGGAATGGACTTTCATTTGCTCAAATCATTTGTTTTGATTCCTGAAGATTAATTTTAACTGTTGGAGTTCTTTGCACTACTAATGATGGACAGTGGTGACACTGCTGTGCCATTAAATTCACTCTGAATACTTCAGACTTCTTCCCATTAGCCCATTGTCAGAGACTGAAAATAGTTTATGCCCCAAACATTCATATAAAGTTTTAAAGAAGCTACAGCCACAGAAATGTCCTTGAAGATCTTTGGACTGTAAGTCGAACTGCTGATTAGATAAAAGGAAACCCATTGTTCAGTCACCTTAGACTGAAGGAAAGGTATGCATCCACAATAGGCCAAAGCCTCCAGCTGCCATCCCAGCTGAGTTTGGGGTGGGGGAAAGCACAGCTCACAGAATCCAGGTTTACACAGACTCTTCACCCCAGCTGAGGGAGGAGGAGGCTTTGGGTGCATGGTGTAACCTCTGGTGAGAGGCAATAAACACCCATCCTCCGATTAGACAAACTGGCCCAGCTGTGGAACCCCCAACCCCACAGGGCACATCCACGGGACATTCACGTGAGAGGCTTGGCCCCACAGGACTGCAGGTGATGCAACAGACCCAGAGTCTGCTGTAAGAGACTGCCCTCCTCCCCTGGGGGAACATGCCCGCCTAGCCTGAGCATATATACCCATGGGATCCCATGTTTTCAGGGGACCTATACCACTGGGAAGACCTGCTGAAGAGGATCACCCAGGCACTAGCAGGACCCATGGAACGGTGATATTCTTTTTATTCTGTCTTTGTCACTCCTCATCCCCCTGCCTATTTTCTATTTCTTTCTTTCTCCTTTTCTTTCCTCTTTCTCTCATATTTACTATACAATAAACCCCATATTATTGTCACTGGCACATGGTCTCGTTTGCACCTTAATTTGGGCAGAGGAATTTCTAAAGAACCTTAATAATAATAATAATAATTGGATCATAACATCCATGCATCTCTTTCATCCTTTGATGCTGTGTAACCTCACAGGACTTTTTCAGCACAGACTGGTAGTGATGGTGGCAACTGCTGGCACATATAGAAGCCAAGGCTTCATTTTCCTGTGTATGTCAGAGAAAGGCTACCATACTTAGAGAGGGAAACAGTCTGAATACCACTGTGTGCTAGGTGCTCAGAACACAAATGACATGTCGAGAGGAATTTTAAGGAGGCAAAAGAAACATATTACAAAGGAATACTAGAATCTAAAGAGACAGATGACATTATTTATAGTTTTATCAGAACTATCATAGTATGTCTAAGCTTAAAATGTTATTGACTGCTTTACTTTTAAAAAAACTACAAATGATCATATACTCTTAGTCAAGGTGGAAAGCTGGAAATAATCAGAAAAGTTCATGAAAATGGCAATATTCTTCATTTGATTTAAAGAATGTTCCAGTTTATTGCAAGTTATCCATCATCACACATTTAATCACTGGGTAATAAGTAACTAAGATAAATGAGATACTCAAGTATATTTCTTAGGCAATAAAATAGTTTTTCTCATTATTTCCCCTTGAAATTGTTCCTGCAGGTATTTGATACATTGCAATTTCTTGGGATTATTTTAACATGACAGTATTATTATTTTTTAGGAAGCATTTGACAAAATGTTTGAAACATATATTCAGAATATATGACTTAATGAGACATACTTGCATTCATGGAATTTAGTTGTGACAGTGTCAGAAATAGTGGCAAAATACCTGAGAGTTTCAATTAGCATTCAGTAAGCTCCTGCTTTAATTCATGTTTGTCTAGTATATGAATTTATGGAGCTGAATGTTGTTATTTTTATTATTGGCAGACCAACTCCTTAGCTAACCCAATGCAGTACGTATTGAATACTTGGTTCTGTAGACATTTAGCTATATCAATCCTTTCAGGAACATTGTAAAACTAAGACATTCTAAAACTCACAGATAACACTGAGCTGATCAAAAACATAATAAAGCCAAACAGAGTTACAAAAAAAGAGGAACCTGCAATTACAATTTTAAGTCTTTAATGAGAGACTGAAATAGGTATGTAGAGTTTAAAAAGTCCCAATTGTTGAAGTACTTTTTACTTTAGCATGAGTTTCTGCAATTTTCTCATGGTTTAGAAACAGGCATTACAGTGGAGTTCTGAAAAGAAACAAACTAGTAAAATCTAGCTTTACATAGACTGGGTGATCTCAGCATCAGTTCAAACTCATATTCCAAATATACTTACCTTTAAATGTGTGTGTTAATCATTGGCTTTTCTTTAAAAAGTTATGATTTAAAATAGAGAGAAAATAATAAAGTTAAACTCATTCTGACACACACAATGCAGTAAATAATTAACTCAGAAAGTTACTCCCTAGAAGAGAATTCTGCAATTATAAAATAGGCCTGCTCCACGATCACCACTAAATAAAGAAATATGGGGTGCATATAAAAGAGAATCATACTTCAAAACTCACTAAAATGAAATTAACATAACATACTCTTTGACCTTCTCTGAACACAGAATCTGATTCTAGATGTCTCCAGAGCCCCTCAAAACATTAAAAACATTTGAATAAGTAATGGAAGAAAATCAAAATGTCTATAATATTTTTTACTGGAATAAAGCAAATGCTGCATTATCTGAGAACTAAGCAGAAGCATCCAATCTGCCTAGAAGTGCTAAAAAGGTCCAAGGAGAAAATGAAATACTTCTAGGTAAAGAGTAATTACTTTCACTGGTCTCTTCACTCCTCAATGGAAAAAAAATAAACCAAGAATAATTTTAAAAATTACTGTAAGATGTTAAAGAGGAAAATAAGAACCAAGACCTGTTCCTGATGGAACTATGATATGGCATTTTAAGAATCCTAAAGATGCCCCAAATAACTCAAACTGGATGGTACAAAACACACACTAAAACACAGATCCTAGCAAATCCTGTAACAACATAAATACAGACACGTGTGTAGAGTTAGAAAGTTCACCAAAAGTGTTCAGGCTTAAGTCTATGCCCTCCAACTTACTGCCACCTCTCTCCTAATATGTTACGCTGATAGCCTGTGTAATGTCAATTACCAATAGAAGTATTTAGAACTTATATGGCAGCATTAAAAGCACTGCATGTCTTAATTACACTGTGCAAGCTTCTCTGTCTGTCAAAGGTGGAACTATTTCTGTTACTTTCACAATATTCTTGTATTTATTCTTTTCTTAAAATTATAAACAGCTCATGCAATGATTGTCGCTGCCTTCATGTTAAATCACTTCAGTGCTATTTATTTAATCACATTGAAAAAGATAGTTTTGCAATTAAGGGTTACACAGCAGATCTAAGGATATGGCTACATGAAGACTTTAATATAAATACTGTAATGAACCATAAGAAAAAACATAAAAAATCAAACAGTACAAATGTCCCCTACATCTAGCCCATATTCCATAAAAACAAAACATTAAATTATTTCCTGGAAATTTTCAAAGACATAAAAAAAATAGTTTGATTTCGAATGACAATTTAGAATAATTTTTCCTCAATTTATTCTAGGATATGAATTTAGAACTTTTCCAATATCTGAAAATTGACAGGAATTTTATAGATGCTTTTAGAATGTAATAAAGTACTGCTTGTATATTAAAATTGACACAAGATTAATTTCTATTTGTTCAGTGGTGTTTTTCAGATATGCAGTTTTCAGAAATGGGTCACACTTCTAATACAGCAGTCTGTAAATGAAATCTGTAAATTTCTTAAATACAATTAGATAAGCCACTTCAGGGATGCAGAAAAACCATTCTCTGTTAATCGCACCATTCTTGATATTTACTTCTATGGTGAAACTTGTACATTTCTTGAATCACCATTCTGGAATCATCTGAGATATTGTAGAAATTGTGTATAAATAGAATATTACTTGTCATAGTGATTTCTTTTATAGTATAATATCCAAATTTTCCCACAATTTTCTTTATTTTTGCTCATCTTTTCCATTCTTACGAAAGTTAGCAGCTGTATTTACATTCGTGTCATCTTTTACACACACTGAAATAGAAAAGGAGTGGAAACTGCTTTTACAAGCAGTTGTAAAGTTATGGCTGAAGATAAGTGTAGAACTTACAGGTCATCTGCTCTGTGCACACTATATTGATACACTGATATTCTGCGTTGATTCAGAATACAAATAGCAATAGCAATCTTTGAAATAAAACATGTTAAACTTGTATCTTGTAAAGATCATGCAAGTTGAAACATCTGTATTTTTGTGACTGAACAATCCATTTTTTTTTTCCCCCCAAACCTCAGTAGGAACAATGGTAAGAGCTGTACCATCAAGTATCTCTAAAAAGAGTGAAAGAGCCCTATGCCCAGTTTCGTGTGGGGACCTGTGTTTTCAGCTACAGAGCTGGGACACGTGACACAGAACCAGTGCTGTGGGAGCTCTCTGGGGTCTGGCAGGGCACGGTCCCTGCCAGCCAGGTCCCAGCTGATGGCCCTGCAGTGGGACCCTGTCATATGGCCAAACACGCACACAGCCACTCACTAACTCTGCATGCCCCTGCCATGGGATAAGAGAGACAATAGGAAGAGCAAAACTAAGAAAATGCATGGGGCAAGAGGAAGACAGTTTATTGGATGGAAAGGGGAAGAAATCGATTAATGCAAAAGGTGATTGCACACTGCTCACCCCAAGAAGACCAATGCCCAGACAGTCTCCAAGCAATGGACACTTTTGAGGACCAATTCCCGATTTTTTATTGCTGAGCATTATGTTTCATGGTACATGAAATCCCTTTTGGTCAATCTAAATCAGCTGTCCTGGCTGTGTCCCCTGCAGCCTGTCCCAGCCCCAGGCTGTTTGCTGGGTGAGCAGTGAGAGCAGGAAGACTGCACCAGCCCTTCTCAGCATCAGCCCAAACACAGCTGTGTTAGCACTGCTTTAGCCCCAAGCAAGAAACCATTGCCACATGAGCTGCTATAAAGTAGTGACCTCCATCCCAGCCAGGCCCAGTACATGCCCCAGTGAGGAGCAGGGCAGCCATGGGGACTGGGGCAGCCCCAGCTCTGGGCACCAGGCATCCCTTCAGCAGGGACAGGCAGAGGCTGGCCCGGGACATGGGCCCCTAGGTGGCCGCAGCTCACTGGGGCCATGGCTGTGGCAGGGCAGGGCTGTGGAGCCGGAGACTGGCCCCACTGCACTGCAGGACTGCAATGGGATCAGGCAGTGAGCCTCAGGGAAGGGGGTCAACAATAGCTAGGCCTAGAGATGCCTTCAGGAGACTGATAATCAGCTTCAAAATGTGGGTTTAGATGCAGGTTTGAAGTCTCCAGATGCATGGCTGCTGGAAACTACTAAGTTGGTGTTTAGTTTTGGGGGTTTTTTCCCCTGTTGAAAGATGTCTGTGGAATGATTAAAGAGCAAGAAAACTGGTCAACAGGTTTTATGATTTATATACTCTGTCACATTTACTGGTGTTATCATAGTATTGAGATGACACAACACATGGACCAAAGGGATCCCCTTTGTTCATTTTTTGAAAGCCAAGGTTCCTACAGAAAAAATTTTAAGAGTATAATAGATTCTGTCAAGTAACTTACGCTACCAGTCATCCCCACTTGTCTGTTCTTAGTAGAGTGCTGAACAAGGTATATGAAGTACTTTATCCCAAATAAGTATCATATGGATGTACAGTTTTAATTATTGAGACCTTCGTTAGCAAATTTGCAGACAACACTAAGCTGGGAGCGTGTGTCGATCTGTTGGAAGGTAGCAGGGCTCTGCAAAAAGACCTGGAACGGTTGGATAGATGGGCAGAGTCAAACAAGATGAAGTTTAATAAGTCCAAGTGCCGTGTACTGCATTTCGGCCACAATAATCCCCTGCA
>WEIT01000540.1:100491-128163 GCA_013389985.1 Dryoscopus gambensis
TGGGCCCCTCAGTTTAGGAAGGACATTGAGACGCTTGAGCGCGTCCAGAGGAGGGCAACGAGGCTGGGGAAGGGCTTGGAACACAAGCCCTGTGAGGAACGGCTGAGGGAGCTGGGGTTGTTTAGCCTGGAAAAGAGGAGACTCAGAGGTGACCTTATCGCTCTCTACAACTTCCTGAAAGGTGGCTGCAGTCAGGTGGGGGTTGACCTCTTCCACCAGGCAGCAACTGACAGAACAAGAGGACACAGTCTCAAGCTGTGTCAAGGGAAATACAGGCTGGATGTTAGGAAAAAGTTTTTTACAGAGAGGGTGATAAAGTACTGGAATGGACTGCCTGGGGAGGTGGTAGAATCACCGTCCCTGGGTGTGTTAGAAAAAGACTGGATATAGCCCTCGATGCCATGATCTAGTTGAGGTGTTAGGGCACGGTTGGACTCAATGATCTTGAAGGTCTCTTCCAACCATACATTCTGTGAATTCTGTGAATTATATCAAAAATGTGTCTTAGAAACTGGTCTGAAAACAATAATTAAAATTTATAGAGGAAAATCTGGTGTGTTATTTATTTGTTTAATATTTCTGCATAGTTTTTACATTTTAATTGGATTGTAGTAATTTAAGCAAATTTTACTTCCTGGTTTAACATATTAAACCCCTAATTTTTAGAGGGGGAAAACTCCTGCTTTTCCCAGATGTGTTATCTCATTTTAAAAAGAATACTATTGGCCATTTTAGAATGTTTTGACATTAATGTGAATAATTAGATTAATAATTTCAGTCTAGAAAGGAGGATATTTTACTTATTGCATTTCATTGAGGTTCATAAATAACTTTTGTACTTCACAAAGGTACTGCAGAGAGCACACATATAAAGGATCAGATTTTCTTCGGATCAGCAGACAAAACTGGGAGACTGAGCACCTTCTGAGCAAAACTGTAGGCAAGTTGTATATTTCAAATTGCATTTTAAGTCCACATTTTATTGTTTTATGATTTGTTTCAGGTAAATGTTCTCTGGAGAAAAAAGAAAGGATTAAATATTACCATGTGGTAAGCATGGGTCATTTTTTGAACAGTTTAGAATTCTACAGCTCATTTACATTTCATCCTTTTAAATTAATTTTTAGAAAAGATAAGTCACCTGTTGTGAAACAGAATTCCTGTTACGAGGTATATAAATTATCAAAGCAAGATTTGTTCAAACTGTACAGTTAGCACTGGATTCTCTGTAACACTTCAATCCCTTGCTTGTGTGAAAAATCCACAAGTACCATCCAATAGTATGGATGGTTTATTTCATGATGTATCTTGTCTTTCACAAAGCAGAGTAGCTACCGACTCATTACATCTACAAAATACCTGAGAATAAATAAGGGAAGAAATATAAAGCCTAAACAACAAAAATAAAACCTGACCTTGACAACTTCAAAAACCAAAACACTTACATCACGTAAGGAATTCTTTACCCTATCCAGATACAGCAAGCTTTTCAGAGGACCTTGCAAGAGGCTAAATATCTACAGCTTATTGAAATTCAGTGGCATCTGTGTCTTTAACTTACATTGGAATCTCAGCTGACAACTTCACATGATAACGGAAAACAAACACAGACATAACAAACAGGTTTCCCTTTAGAATGAAACTGCCACAAAAATATTAATTTTTTTACCGGTGGAGTGCTGAAAATGTAGAAGGATGAACCCTTCAGGGCCAGAAATTTGAATCTGTAGAGCTGAGATGAATCATCTCCTTCAAATCTCTCATTTACCCATCCCATATGTATGACCTGTAAAAGAAAATAATTGAAAATTAAAGGTCTGTTTTTCGGTGGATCATAAGAGTGGTTTTAGTAGAATGGGATGCATCATCTACTTCACATTTGTCTTCTGACCACTTCCATATTCTTGAAGCATACAGTATCATGCCAGTGCGTCAGAAGTCCTTGAAGAGACTTAAACTTGTGGTACAGGTAGTCTGAGTTTTATCTGAAATAATTCCTGTTTTAAAAGCCACCAATGCAGGTCAAAGCAGACTCTCACCTGAGCCAGCAGAAAACCTACGTGTACCAAAGTAGTTCAGCAGTTTATAAAAACCATAATACATTATCTATAGCAGTCTCAAAACTTGGACATACTAACATTTCTATTACACGTACCTCTAAAGAAATACCTCTGAGCAAATCACTAGATTTATCTGAAATCAAACAGCTTTCTCCAGGCTCATGTTTGCAACTGTTAACAAAGTCTTTGTCACACTTGTCCTTCAGAGTTTATCCACTTTTTTCATATACACTTTATCTCATTTATGTTTTCAAAGAATTAGGTATCAAATTCAATAGTTACACAGCTTTAGCAGTGTTACAATGCATGCCTTTATTTTCCAGATAAATTATTGCTAAGAAAAAATGAAACTAAGAAGTAAAACTGCTTGCTTCATTTTTGAGATAAATGCCATAGTGTGGTAGCAGAATATCATTAATGTAGTTACAAAAAATAACAAAGCAAAAAACATTCCAGGCTCCATTTTGCATACATTAAGAGGAATATATTGCTATCGGAACAGGTACTGGAATGTAGAGTGAGTTTCCAGTCTGAACATACACATATTGCTGAGTATCTTGCTCATTTTCAACTAAGACTACACTTACAGACAGTAATGAGTTACACGGGGCAGAAATGCCAAGGTACTAGCTAATAGTCCAATATAATTTTAGGGTTTTTTACTTTCTTTTTACATATTTTTCTTAATGACGGTTTATTTAACGGTCACTTAGACCTCAGAAATGTAGAAAGAATAATTATTCAATTCAACAAAAGTCTGTATGGAACAAAAGCAAACAAATGTTGTTACTCAATAACAAGCTGTCTGTGGTTTACTGGGTTACTGAGATTTTAACTGGATCTCAGTACGTGGGTCGGAATGTTAGTCCTGTGATAAAAAATATTCTGTTTTTTTGACTGAAACCTGCCATTTGAAGTTTTCAGGAGTGCTCATAAGGCATAACACTACACACTGTCCCTTCTCAGCACTGTTTTCACTACTGTTTGAAAATTACCCATACATCATTGATATATTATTAAGTTTCTAACATGCTCTAATACACTTTCCAAAAGCTCCTGTAAGAAGAAAATGAGCATTGGCACTGAATACAAGGAGATAAAACAAGTCACTAACAAAATGTTATCCAATCATAGCAGAAAAATGAAAGTTCTTATTTGCACGTATTTTTTTCCTACAGCAATAAAGCATCTAGATGCTGCAACAACTGGAAATTTAATGTGTTAAAATTAATAAAGCAGTCGGTACATTTTGTATATAGTACTTTTAGTTAAATACTTGTGAAAAGTAAATGATGCAAAACACTTGGGAGGGAACTGAAGAAAGAGAATCAAGTAGATCTCTATGTATGACACATCAGAACAGACGGATACGCTTATGTATTTAAAGTGGGATAAGAATCTACAAGAGACACCAGCCTGACCTACAAGTTAGGAACCAGTGTCATACTATGAGGCACAATGGAACTATAACAAATCAGGAACGCGAAGAGAAGTATATCTTAAGGTACCTTAAGTAATTTTTTTGAGTCTTTTCCAAAACAAGTGGTAGATGGCATATTTTGAAGAGTAGGGCTATTGGGGCAAGAGTGTGAAGGGGGGCAAGCAGTCCCTACACATACATAAAGTTTAACTAAAAATAAAAATAAAATTGGAATGCTGTAAGTTTTGATACATTAAATTAATGGTTTCCATTGTACGTCAGTTGCATTCAGTTATATCTGAATAGCTACTAGAGAACAAACTATACAGGAACTTAGAAACTATGACACTCAAATGTTTTATATGCTTTAGTTCAAGAATGAAATTTATAACTCCGAGCTGGGCACAGTTTGAACACCAAAAATAGCAACATATCCACACTAAGCTGAAGGGAACTATGAAGATAGGTATGTATCTGAATTCATGTGTCTTCCCAGGCATTGTCTGCCTGGATAAAATTTAGATTACAAGTCTTTTTGGGTAGTGATAATAGTTTTTACTCTTTATTTGCTTGTTTTAACAAGGAGGCTGGTAAATCGGATGTGATGTCTCTCACCTTTACTCATTACAGCCTTCTTGTTCAAGCTGGGATCCAAAGCACAAAACTCTCTCTTGAAGACAGCTACCACCAATAAGTCGCCTTACTGGTTACGCATTCTTATATTATAGTAGATCACCAGCACTATTTGTGCAGCAGGACAGGAACTTATCAAACTAAATAAAAATGGAAAACTCACATCCTTCACAACTCTGTTTTTTGGTGTTATATGACTGCTTTATATTATAGCAATATTACAACAAAAATAACAAGCAAAAAATGAAGAAACCATTTCCAACTACAGCTGTTTAGCTCACAGAGCATATTTACCTCACAGCATATTAGCTGACTAGAGGTTAAAAAGTTAAAGTTATACTTCTTGCATTAGAGTAAGTTTTTCCAATTGAGGGTCTGACATCCCAGAAGAAGTCTCTGAAGAAAATCATGACAATTTCATTAGGAACTGAAAAACTGTCCTCCCATATAAATAAAATTTAAAAAATTACCAAGGAAGATTTCAGTTCTATCTCTATGTGGTCTCTTTATACTTAAAGGAATTTAGTCCTGCTCCCTTTCTACAGGTGTAATTCGTAGAATTATCGTCTTCAAGAATGTAACTTTTCCAGACTAACCATTAGGATAAAGTAATTTTGTTGCTATGTTATATTTTTAAAAACATTTTTCTCTGTTTTGAGAAAAGAAAAAAAGGAAGAAAAGAGAAGATAAACTGATGTTTCAAGAGTAGGTGCAGAGTTTCTTTAATGCTGCAGGATGAAGCCAGGCAAATATGTTCATGGCATGCCTGCAGCAGCTGTTCTGCTATGAGGAAGAATGAGAAAACCCCTCATATCTGAAAAGTTTTTTATTTAGAATTATGTTCCTATAATTATCAAACACAGAGTAGAAAAGAGGCTTCTGAGAAACTTAGTACTCTACCCTCTCTATGATACCTATTTTGTTTCTAAAAAATGAATCCTTAATGTTCTCAGCACCGCTACTAGTGGAGGCTTCCTATCTTCTCTCAATAAGCTGTTCTGGCACTTTATTTCTCATGTCAAACATGAATCACTCTTGCTGTAATCACAATTAAAGACTTTATTTTGCCCTATCCACTAAAGACTCAAATGATTTTGACCTTATACTGGAAGAGTTAAAAAAGCTTACTCAGTTCACAAATGGAGCAAAAATCCACAAACAAGGATATGTACCTTATGTGGCATCATTCTTTGCTGCTTTTCATGTGTTATTCTCTGAGCACAAAGTTATCATTATTGAATATTTTTTTCACACCTCTGTATTTCTTTCAATCTGTCCACAGAGGCCACAGAAGACCTCTGGTCAGTACCTTTTCAGAAACATAGTGCACAAAATCAGAGGCAGTGTTGCTGCCAGGTCTTACAGAAACAGGAACGCTTAGCATGTCCTGCAGTAGCTGACTTAGGTACAGCCCACAGTGCCTGACTTTCTGCATTTTGTGTCATGGCACCGAGCAGACATGGTTGTTCTGGCACGCAGGTAAGCAGCCAGACTGGCCTAATGTTAAACTGACAAGGTAACTGTGAGAAACTGCTGGACATCACTCACAATGTGAAAGGAGGAGTTGGCCAGTAGCTGAAGCCAGCAAGGGGGTAAACAGCGATAAGGGGGTAAATCAGAAGGTGAAATATGCTGAAAGAAAGTAAATAATGGGTGAAGAATGTCAAAAGATAATGAAAAGGGGGACTGACTTACAGACAGTTGTGGTGGTATCAGATATTAAGGCTGAAATAACCAAATAATCATGTAAAATTTGGGGAAAAAAAGGGGCAATGGAGAAGCAGTAAAGTGTAGATGAATTCCTTATTTAGGAGGAGGAAAAGGGGGAAAAGAGGAACATAAGGTAAACCAAAGGAATGCAAGTTTTTAAGGTCTCTGCTGGTCAACCCTGTACCTGATTACAACAGGCTGATGTAATCATAAACTCTAATAATAAACCATAATAAAAAAACATAGTAATAATTCATAAAAATGAACTTGTTGTTTTTCATATTATCTCTATCTGACTGGCTTCTGCAGATAGGGGCATCTCTGAGTTCTAGTAAGACAATGGTGGACGAATCAAACCTTCCTAAAAGAATTTACACCCCCAGATAACCATCAAGCATTTTCAAGTAAGAACCTCTTCAATTTTTCCGAGTCTTTTACATATACTTAATTGTTCTTGCATATATGCCATGCCCTAATTGGCTTCAACCCTGTTTTTCAGACTCATTCTTCAATATGGCAAGATCATTCCTATGTCTAACATGGTATTTTAAAACTTAATGTCTGCAAAATCAGTAGGCTTACTTTTGTTCATGCACCATAAAGGCAGAATTCAAGGGAACTGGATCCACGCCAGACCTCTTCAGCACTTCTAGTCAATATGTCAGTTTTGAAAGTGAACCATCTATACCTAATATTGGATTATCCAATAAAATCTGTACAACCAAATCTGTATAATACTTGTTTGAAAGATTTTTAATGTCGAAAGCTGTCAAAAACCTTGCTGGAATCAAGATATGTTGCGGCAACCTCCTGTCACACATCCATAAAATACGTTACATGATCACAAGAGAAAATTAGATTGGTTGTCACTATTTATTATTGACAAATCCTTCAGGGCAGTCATTTGTCATCTTTCTGGCCCACAAAGGTATTCTGTTTATTTATTTCAAATTTCTTTATAGAGACTGAAGTCAAATTGACTAGTCTCTAATTGCCCAACTTCTTCTTTATTCAATTAGCAACCATAATGTTCGCCCTTTCCTAATATTTAGATATGTCACTTGGCAGACACAAATCCCCTGAAATGATAAAAGTTTAAGTCTTAAAAACATAAAAAACTATCCAGCAAACAAACCAAAAAAAACATTGCAAGTATTTTTACCTACCTGGAGAGAGAATTGGCTAATTTACTTCTGTAAAAAATAAAGATCAATCCAGCAGTACGTATTTTTGGAAAATTAAGTCCCAAATCTAAGAAAGAATCTAGTGCTTTCAATTCTCTAGAGTACTATAATAAATTATATCAAGCAAAATCAAAAGTTACGATGCTTAAATGCTGTGTTTTTCATCATTGACACAGGTTACACAGACACTTTGAACCCGAGCTTCAGCAGTGCTACTTATTTAATCCTTTGAAATTTGTGTAACCCTGAATATTTCTTAAAATCTTGTAGTCCTTGACTTGCAGCTATCGTGACATGTCCTGGTATAACTAGAATTCGCCAAACAATTTCCACAGTCTGGGATTTTAGCTTTGGTGGGAAAAGGAATTTAACAGTGTGGAAGCAGCCGGACCATGCCAATTAACTTCATGACCCGGTACTGGTTATTTTAGCAGTATAAACATATCAATAATAATTACAACTTCTACTGCCTTGCCTAATACCTCTAACTTTGGACCACAGATGTAGGGCAAAGTCATAGAATCAGAGAATCATAGACCATTCTGAGTTGGAGGGGATCCACAAGGATCATCACATTATGGCCCTGCACAGGCCAAGAATCACACCATGTTTGTTTGCCATCTTTTGGCAAAGAGACCCATAAATACATAAATTCTGGTTTAGACCCAAGAACCAATATCTTACTCCTTTCCCATTTTCTTTATTTAAATGCATACAGAATTGATCATGTCTGCAGATTCAGTTTGCAATAAAACCAGTCAGAGGCAATATGAAAGACAAAGAAAAAAGCCAGGTTTAACAAAGTAATTTTTAATGTTCTTGATGACCCTGAACCCTAGTTTGTTAATGGCCCATGAAAAACAGAATCTGAATGAAACCTATCCACATCCAACCTTCTCCCTTTATGAAAGATTAAGTTGAACTCTAAAAGCAATGAAGAAAACTCACTGCAGGCAACACAGTAATGAAGCTCTAAGGATCTGTTTAATTCTTCAGCAATGTCCATGCTCAAAAGAAAAGATAAATTTGTAGCTATGACCAGTTTTACTTCAAGGCAGTTCTTCAAGTTCTTCAAGGCAACCTTCAATCTCTTAAGGTTATCCTTACTCTAAATTTTAAATCAATTGCAAGAATAAAAGCTATTCGGGTCTGTACAAACATGTAACTGACACTAACAGGCTCCATTAATCTAGGACAGAACAAGTCCTCTCCTGCTTTCAATTATATATGTTTTATATGATGACTTTGTGATATATATATCAGAGAAATTCACATTTTGATTGTTTTTAAAGCAAATTTTCACAGGACATATAAAGTCTGAGTTGTTCACATTTGCTCCTCTAATATTTTTATGCTTTCTAGTTTTGTTTACTTGGTCTGCCCAAATTCATTATAAATTTTTTTCCCCTCATTTTTTGGCAGAGAACAATCCAATGTTTGTTGCTGTCAGTTCTACCTTCAACTTTCAGCTTCTGAAATTAAGGACCAAAATGTATTGTCCCTTCTTTTCATGCTTGGAATAGAAAAAGTGGGATAGATTTGCACTGCCTAACTTTAGGCACCTACTTTAGATGGTAGGCTAAGAGGCAAGTCAAGACAGCAAAAGTGGCTCCTGTAAAGGATGTTTTAAAGCACTGATACCAAGTTTCACAGTTGAACAGCTCTCTGGAAAAGAATAAATTTCTGCACTGATTATTTAGGCAGTTTATGGAGGAAAATTTTTTTCCTGTTTATTTAGGAAATCAAATTATGTATCTAATAATATGTATCTAGTTGTATGACTGTCCCCCAAAATTTTCAGCTGAACTCATTATGTGTGCCCAAACTGATAAGAAAAAAATTTTGAGTAGTTACTAAAGTACTTGCAGTAGACAGTTCATCCAACAAAAGATATCCAGATCAAATACCTTTTCCCCTGACATTCATAATCACCTGTTCTTCATATTGGTTTAAATAATAATTAAAAGTCATGGCAAAGAGAGTAATTAAATTACAGAATTATAGAACATTGTTGGGAGGTTGGAAGGGAGCTTTAAATGTCATGGGGGTCAACTGCACTGCAAAAAGCAGGCACATCTTCAACTAGATCAGATTCCTCAAAGCTCCACTAACTTGACTTTGAATGTTTCCAGGGATGGAGCATCTACCACCTCTCTGCACAAACTTTGCCAGTGCTTTACCACCCTTAATATAAAAAAACCCAACTTCTTCTTTATGGCTAATCTAAATCAGTACTCTTTCAGTTTAAAATTATTACCCCTTGTCCTATCATAATAGGACAAAGTGCTGCTAAAAAGTTTGTCCCAATCATTCTTATAGGCCCCCTTTAAGTACTGAAAGTCTGCAATAAGGTTACCCTGAAGCCTTCTCTTCTCCAGGCTGAACAGCCCCAGCTCCCTCAGTCTCTCCTCATAAGAGAGATGTTCCATCCCGCTGATCCACTTCGTGGCCCTCCTCTGGACCTGTTAGAGCTGGTCCATGTCCTTCTTATTTTGGGAGCCCTAGGGCTGGATGCTGAGGTAGAGAGATCTCACAAGAGCAGAGTAGAGGGGCAGAATCACCTGCCCTGACCTTCTGGCCACTCTACTTTTTATGCAGCCCAGGACACAGTCGGCTTTCTGTTTCCCAAGTCCTCCCTGCCCTTCGAGTGCCTTACCACAGCTTCTAAGAGGATCTGTTCCATGATCTTCCCAGGAACAGAGATGAGGCTGACAGGTCTGTAGTTCCTGAGTTCCTCCTTTCTATCTGTTTTAAAAAGGGGTGCAAAGTTTCCTTTCTACCACTCACCAGGGGCTTCACCTGACTTCTATGACTTTCCAAATATCATGGAGAGTAGCTTGACAATTACATCAGTCAATTCTTTTATGACTCTGGGATGCATCTCGTCAGGTCCCATAGATTTATGTATGTTCAGGTTCCTGAAGTGCTCACAAATCTGATCTTTACTTACAGTGGAAGGGACTTTGCTCTCCCATCACCCATCTTGCAGTCCATCCACTAGCAAGGTGTTGGAAGAGACTGCCAGTGAAGACTAAATTCTCACTTCTTATATGGAATAGGTATTCATTTTGGTTTTAGGGGTAATATGATTACGTTCTGCACACAGAATTAAAGTCTGTAGTGTGTTTTGAGGTATATTTTTTAGAAGGATTAACCAACATACAAGAAAACAGTTTCCTGTTTTAAGAAAATGTCAATGCTTGAATATTTTTAGTAACTTCTAGAAAAGTCTGTACATGTCCAAGTACATTGTACAATAAGATGACAAACTGGTAACGTGTGAAAGTGTATAAAACATGTCAAACTAATAAATATTTATATGATCCTGATATGAAGAATTTTTTCACTGAATCTTTGACTTCTGTAAAAAAATTAATTTCTGCAGCAAAACACTATAAGACATCTATTTTTCAGTTTTATAATCTACAAGCCTAGAATTTTCGAAAACAGGTGGGACTGGGGTCTCTGTTCTTCAGTAATGATTCAATTCCAGCCTGATGCAATGAAAGCAGTTGTAAGTGAAACTTATTAGTTTTATAACACAAACTTCAAAGTACTTTCCAGAATTAACAAATTAGCCTGGAAAATGCTATTATATTTTACAAAGTAAACAAAAAACCCTCTTTGCAATGCTGCAAGAAGTAAGAAAACTTCCCAATCCAGTAAATTTATCTGGGTCTTCAGGACAGTGGTCTAGCTGGGGTAAAAGAAATATATCATCAGGCTCCTGAGCCCCAAAAGTCACAGACAAACAGACATGGCAAATGCAGTCTGCATAGCATGGTACCTGCAAAACAGACTGGATTTGGAATACACCCCTTGGCTATCTGTGCACCCTATGTGATGTAAATTGAGAGTTAACAGACTCACTGCTGCAGTGCTACATGCAAACATGGACTGTGCTTTCCAAGACCTGGTTGGGAGTTCCATTGTTCCCCTCCCACGTATTTCAGGCTCCATCTAACCCACTTTTTAGGTTTACGGTGGAGGATTCTACTCATTACTATGTATTATTAAGCATATTAAGAATCTTCTATATTGAGTAGGTAATTTCAGAATTTCAAACCATAGAAAACTTTAGAATTTAAAAACTGACTCGATGTGTAAATGCAACTGCTACAAATTTTCCAACAATGTAGTCACCAGAATTAAAAATAATGTATAATATAATGGAAATCTTACCTGGTCAGAGGGAGAACAGCATTTATTTGCCATTTTCATCTATAAAAGAGAGATGGAAGAACACACATAGTTATTAATATGCTGAAGAGTTTCTGTGGTGCAATTAGCATTGATTGACTTAGTTATTGAATACTATATTATTACTTCCATATTCTAGTTGCAAGAAATGATACCATTCAGTGCTTAAATACTAGATTTTTACTATTATAGTGAATTTTAAAAACGAAGTATTTGAAAGACAAAAGCCTTTTATCAAGCCTTAAGTACCTCATAAAGATTTGCATTTATGAATTCAACTTTGCCAGTCTGAGTGAAAATATTATACTGTACTGTAGACATCTCACTGAGGTCTCAGTCAAACAATTGCTTAAGCAGATTCTTAAATGAGTTCTGCAATTAAGTCCTTGTGAAATGATGACAATAGACTATAAGATGTGCTTAAAGATGAAAGGGAAATTGCATGGGCTTTCCTTTTAGTTTACTCTTCAAGAGAAAGTTTTTCCTCTTACTTTAGATAATGAAGAGTTTTGTTAATTTTTACTTTTCTCTGGCAGTCATAGTTTGCATAGATGAGTGGCAGACAAACACTGACATATACTCCCTTTAAAGTGTAACATTTCATTAAAGCGCAGTATTATTAAGTGTAGATAAGAATCTAGAAAGAAATAGATTAGAGTGGAAAAGCAGACTTCCCTATATGCTAGGTGTAAGCTAAAAACTGTCCTACAATACTTCCAAAGGACCATGTTGTCAAAAAGCCTGTTTTATTAGAAATGAAAGGCCTGTGATGGAAGACCAAAACCCTAAACCTATGCACAGGGAAATCTACACTTGCCATAGAAAATGAGAAGAAATCCAGGGCTCTTGCTTGTATCCCAGGTATACCAGATTTGTAAGATGGAATCTGTGGATGTAACTCAGTAAATACGGTGATGCCATTGGGTTGACTCTGGCCAGTAGCTGAGCACCCACATAGCTGCTCACTCCCTTCCCTCTACCAGCAGGAAGGGTGAGAGAATAGGAAAAGCAAAAGCAAGAAGACTTCCGAGTCAAGATAAAGAGAGCTTAAGTGAAAGAAACAAGTGAAAAACAAGTGATATAAATACAATTACTCCCTGCCTCCCACAAGCAGGCTCCAAGCAACAGCCACCTTGGAAGATAAATCCACACCTACTTTGTCCACTATGTCACTTCTGTTGCTGAGCACAGTGGTATGGAATATCTCTTTGCCCACTTTCAGTCAGCTGTCCCATCCGTGTCTCTTCCTAATTCCTTGTCTATCCTTTGCTGAGGTGGGTGGGGTGTGTTAGAGTGAAGAAATGTCAAAGCCTTCATCCTGTGCAAGCACTGTTCAGCACCAAACCGAACACCGGTGTGTTACTAACGCTGTTCTAGCCACAAATACAAAACACCTGCTGCTATGAAGAAAGCTACCCCCATCCCAGCCAGACCCAGTACATCTGTATGGGCCAACAGGCTTTGTGTTATGGTAACGACACAGGCCTCAGGATGTGTCAGATTTATACACACACACACACTTGCACCTAACAGATAACAATAACAAGTCATTGTCGTGCATAGAGTGAAGTATCTATGTTCATAAACAAAATGACCTGAAGACAAAAAGCAGTGTGGCGGGGTAGGATGACAACAGGAGTCTAGACTGTATAGACAAAGGGTGATAGCAATGCTCAGGCCTGTAAGAGCTCTTGTCAGGCCTAACTCATCATGGGCCATCAAGGCTCTTCTCCCTCACACGATCACTTTTGCAGCCTTTTGGAACTGAATTGTGCAGTCAAACAGTGAAGGTGTTCTGGTGAGTCAGACAGCCAGGAGTGACTGAGTATCTGAGGTTGAGGTGGTCAAGCTCCTGGGAGCCTGGGGCATCTGCCAGGCCTGGCTGTCACCTCGCGCTATGTGCTGGGAGATCCTGCCAGGCTCTTGGAGTGGCCCTACCAGCTCCCTGCCACCCTAGAGGAGGAGCAGGGACTACCACAACAGAGGTGGGTCACAGCCTGCAGGTGCTGGCACCTGCAGCTTAGCACAGGCATAGAGTGACAATGAGGATGGAACTGAAACTCAGCTGCTGAGAGGAGAGAGGGGCCCCAGCAAGGCTCCTCACAGGTCATGCACACAGGTGTGCCTTCCTCAGCCTGGCTCCTGACTGCAGGACTGCACTGTGCCAGAGCTGGCCTGGAGCATGGCTGGGAGAAGAGGTGGCTGAGCTTCTTGGTGGCCTCAGGGCCCCAGCAGTAACAAACCAGCCAGAACTCAAGAACCTCCCTCTGTAACTTGGTTAAAACAAATTGGTGACATGCTCAGTGTTGCAGAAGGAAGCAGTCCTCACCAGTCTGATTTGGTGGTGGGCTTAATCCTGCTAGAGCAGTTGCACAGGACAGAATGAAAAGACACCTGGAATACTTCAATGTCAGTAGAAATGCTGATACACCCTGCCCGTAATCAGGTCCAACCTTTCTCCTGTGCTTCAGACACAAATACATACACAAAGTAACTATATAAAAGCCATGTTATACACACAGAAAACAATTTCCTTTCAAGTGTCCAAAACCATGCTCAATAACAGGATTACTATAGCACAAACTAGTGCAAGTAACTGGGTTCAGATGTGCCTGAAAAAATGTCAGACTGGCCACGCAGGTTTTCTATACCATGATGGTACTGTGAAGAGCATCCTCATAACCAGCTCAGCTTCCCATTGGTAAGGATAATAGGGAAGAATGCTTTGGACTCTGCAGCTGTTCACTGCACAGGCAGCAATTCCCTATTCAAAGCAGGATGGCTGCAGCCCCGATGTATTTGTGGGGAGAGGAAAGATCTGCTTCTATATCATATTACATCCCAGTGTCATGGGGCTGAGAAGTACAAACTCCTCACTTCACCCGGCACCACGTGTGCCCTTCACATGCCTCCACAGCTGGTGCAGACAGACAGGAATACAAATGGCATACATTTACCTTGCTGGCAGCACATGAGCTCTTAGCATTGCAGTACAGAAATGGGAGCTGGAGACAGCAGGAGGACTAAAGCAAAAAACCTGGGTCTGCAAAGACTGCAGGCAACTTGGAAAAGGAACTATTAAGCAAATAGTAATTCCCATACTCTGTTCTAAATGGATACATAGGGGGCAAGAACAGAAATGATTCAGTACCATTTACCTAAATCTAAATACCTCCCAGACTGGGATTTATCTCACATTTAATATACGTATATTCTCTTTCCAGAAAACAGTGAGTGTGAAGGATCTTGCAGGCACCCATTTTTTTTCCTAGCTGTATTGGTATCCTATGTGATTGCTTATTGCTTGGCTAAGCTTAGGGGATGTGGTTCCTACCCTTAATGACTTCCCTTTACAACCTCTGCAGTTTGAACTGTGGTACTTTCAAGTGGAAATTTTTGCACCTAAAACAACATAGCAGCAACAATGAAGAAATATTATGCATTCTCACCCTGGGAATAGAATTGTTTGTATAATCATTGAGGCAGTCAAATTTGTATACTGCTTCCTACACACAAGGATTTTATTTCCATCTACAGGTACCCCACATTCTGCTGTGTAAAGAAAGCAAGACCTTCTCAATCTTCTTTATTTTTTTTTAATGTATGTTCAAAGCTCATATTTCATAAATCTCTCTCTATTACAACAGAAATTTCACACAACTGCAATGTTTACATGAAGAAATAAAAGAGAAGGTTTACAGACTACGACATTAAATTTAAAAAGCTGTCATGGGCATAAATGTGATCAGGATTAATAACCCTACTTTAATGTAAAAAAAAATTAAGTTTCTACCATCCTCCAATGAAACTGCTGGAATGATTTATAAAAATCATAAATAATGTTTAAAGTGGAACAAGTGCATCATAACTTGTTCTTTTACCTGCTTATGACCTACTCATTTATTTATGAATTTTTTTTTAAGTAACACCTTTCGAGTATACTGGGAAAAAACACAAAACCTTGAGAAAGTTATAAATATAACAAACAAATCTCTACAATGTAAATGAACTGACAGAATTACCTTTAGGTGCTTCAACTGATTATGACTAAATTTATGTTCAGTGCTATATTTCAAAGAAAATAATCAAGGTCCATGAGAAAAGCTGCAAATATCTTTTAGTTGTTGATCTGAATGGTGAAAAACAGGGAGAGAAGTATAAATTATCCCAAAAACCTTTCTCCTAAAAAATCATCACCATCACGGCATTGTCACTTCAGACTGCAAAGAACGCTTCAGCTGAAGAAATTAAGAACAGGAGCAGTGAGAAACACATGCAGATTAACTTATTTCCTGTACTTCTTGTTTCATCATGGAAAATTCACTGGCAGTTTCTGTAAACCCTCTTCCCTCAGTTTTTTCAACTGCACCTCCTTTTGCGGGAAAAGAAGTGCACGAAGAAATAAATCTGAGGTGCTCATTCCCCTCTATTTATTTCTGCTAAAGGTAAATGTAAAGAGCTTTGAGAATACTGAAAATGGAGATTGAATCACAAAGGAAGATGATAGGGTACTTTCATGCTGGTAGAAAAGTATGTGAAAAAACTAGAATATTAAAGAGAGAGATGAATAATTTGGGGCAAGGGTCCTCCGAAATAAAAGTGAATGCATGTTGCTTGTAAAGCTGACTGTTATTAGGCAATTTTCTGAGCTAAGCCTAAAAAGCGTGTATCAACAATGAGGGCTGAAAAGACACCCTTATATTTTTCTCCATGTTGCAGCATTCCCTGTGCTCCTCTGTCATCTAAGAACTAACTCCAGGCTGGTACCAGAATCATTATTTCTCATCTACCAAGTAACACTGTAAATATGCTATCATATGGGGGCAGCATTCCTATGCAGTGACAACTTCTCACATCTTCACTGTTGAAAGATGACTCCTCCTATACACTTGATCCCCAGAGAGTTTGCCTTTGTATAGAAGTTAGATGTTTCAGTACTTCAAAAGAGTAGTCTGACATTAGCAGAAGTGTCACATTGTGGCAGAGCTATTTTTGCACTACCTACATTAGGACTGTCTCCTGGCATCAGCAGGAGATCTGACAAAGAGCTGCTGAATATGATTGTATTAGGGTAAAATAAAAAAATGAAGTATATTTGGGTAAAGTGGTACAGGAAAGATTGTGTGTACTGCATGAAAACAATCCCTATTAGGAGCTCTTTAAGAACTAAAATTCTAAAATAAATTATTCAAAATATTATGCAAATATGTAGGACAAGAATGTATGTAAGAGTAGCACAAATAGGCACACTTTAAGTAAGAATCACTAAAGTGGGAGAAAAGTTGCTAAAGTCACGAAACAAATACCAGCAAAAAAAATATGCAAAAATGTGTGGAAGTAAAACATGAATAATGGTAAGTATTGCTTAGAAACCTAGTAATAGCTCAGGTAAGGATGCTGACATTATGCCAACAGTATTAACAAGAAAGTCTATTGTGACCATGTATCTAGTAACTAATTTCCAAACAGAGATGATGGCATGGGACAGAATAGGAAATCAATAGCCTAAATATTTAGAGAAGCAACTGAACTTAGAGTCAGCAAGTACTCATGAAAATAATCCAAAACCAGAAAAGGAATTCTCTGAAACAATTTCTGAATGAATAGTGATTATCTTCACTCCTGGAGAATGGGGAGACACTCTGCAGAAGAGGAGAAGTGCAGAAACAGGAAGAAGCTCTGAAGGAATTACAGATCTATTCCCTACTGTCAGTGTCAGAGGTATGATAAGAAAGGAATCATTTTTTGAAATGATAGGACTAGGGTAATAAAAAGCATTCCAAATGGACTTTCAAGAAGCCTAATTCAAAGGCCCTGCCCTAAGCACTGTGGACAGTGGTCTGTGTGTTTTCTGACTGCCTAGAGGCAGTGAGCTCTCCAGCCTTCTGCTGTACTCCAGTCTCACAATCCTCATCTAAAAAATAGTTTGCAACAAAAGGGATTCACTGATTCATACTGCATCTCCCCTTCTGATGATAAATAATTAAAAAAATTCTCTGGCCACACCTTTCCAGTTGTTCCACAGGCTGGACACCTGAAAAAACCTGTAAAGTTACTGTCCAAGCAAAAAAGTTGACATGCTTCTCATACGAGCTGTATAGAGTTTACTTTGTAACTCACTAAGGACACGGACATTCATCATGACTGTTGTTTCTCAGGCCCTTCCCGGGCCTGAGAAAAGTTATATGAACACCAGATGGACTACTTTGTTGGCAGAATTCACTATTAATAGATAGTGGAGAAGACTAATGAAAGTAGTCAGTTTATAATAAAATATTGCTGCTGACAGGTTGCAGCGCAGTGGAGATCCTATGTCAGGACACAGTTACTGCAAATAGTTCTTTGAAAAAAATAGACTAGCAGCCTATGACTAATAAAAGCTGCCTGCGTTTATTTTTATTCTTATTCACTATATCCTTGGACTGCTTTTTATTCAGTGAATTTCTCTAGAAAGAAAAAAAAATGGCTTAGTAACTATGAAGTGGAATTGCTCTAGAAATATTAACATATACTTTCTTAGAATTATCAAATAATAATACCCTGTACATGATGTGAGTCACTAAATACAGAGTATTTATAAAGAATACGTCATAAGCAAAAATATTCGATTTTGTCAAAGAGATTGCTTAAGCAATTGAATATTTTAAAAGAATTAATGGAATAAATGAACAACGATGATCAAATGTGATTCACATAACTTTTGAAAACTAGGAAAATAAATTAAATTTTAAGTCTGTTTTAACCAAAGATTTATGTCAAAATATAATACAAATTCTACACAATGTAATCTGGAGACCTAAGCAACAGTTCGTTTAGAGTACAAAGCATAAATTAAAGTCAGGCTAATAAATCATAATTTACAAAAGAAGTTACAGACTCAACAGACCTAGCAGAAAAAAAGATTAAAACCTGCACAGGCAATTCTTTCAGGGACAGCTGTGCTATTGTATTTTCATCATTTCTTAAAGTCAAATATATTTTCAAAATTGTACATTATTGAGTTCCCTATTTAACTTTATGGTTAATTCTGTAATTATCAATATTTTTAGCTGCTCTTTGTTGGAATAATAAATGTGCTGTCCAAATAGTAATTTTCTGTTTCTCCAGGAATTAGTTAATACTTCTGCTTGCAAAGGCAATTGTTACTTATTAATTTACAGGATTAACTTAAAATAGCATAAGCATCTTTATACTATGGAAGGAAGTGAGATGGAATAATGTGACCTTAAATAAATAACTCTTAGACAACTTAGAGATGTAAAATTACTGTCTCCCAGTAAGCCTCTGTAAATCATACTTCACTAGCTACAGAATTTTCACATGCTTGTTTCAAAATCAACAAATGCTAATTTCAAGCACAGTTTAATTACAAAAATGTAAAAACGAAATATTTGGTCACATCTAAAGCTCAGTGAAGAAAGAAAGTGAAATGACCAGTATGGGTAAATATTTTGTCCTAAAAGTCTTTAAAATGATGAACGTAATCTGATTTTCTACTGTTCTCTGTTCTATGTTAACACTGCAAGCCTTGAAAACCTCTTGATACTTTTGATCAGGCAACCTCTCCCTGCTTTTTCCTTTCTCCTTTTCCTCCCCATACACAAGCATTTTATATATTGTATCTTAAATGCAAATTGTTTTTTAACCTTTGAAAACTAGAAATAATTTTACAACAGCATAAACAAAAAAATACGCAGAAAGTAACATACATTTTGAAGTGTCAAATCACTGATGTTAGTTGACATTGCTCTCAGCCAGTCAGCACTCTCCTGGGCTGTATAAAACTGAAGTATCCCAGTACTAATTCCATCGAGTGCCAGCACTTCAAATGCATTAGATCTGCAGTAAGAAGAAATATATCCGTAAAGGAAGATACGTCAGTTTTCTGAAACTGCCCAATATTTATCAGTGTTCAAGTGGTTTTTATGCCTTTTCACAAGTTTTTGGGTGTTTAATTTACCAATCAATAGAAAGGCAACAAAACCAAGGATTATAGGGCAGTACCAAGAGCAACAGATACAGTAAGTACTTTCTCTGTACCAATATACATGTGCTGATGATCATTTACTTCCCCTGGGTATACATGTTCATAATTATTGAACTTAAGGTAGTGTATTCAGGAAATATGCACCAAGTCTTTTAGTAAAAACCTTGGGGTTTTTTAGACCAAAATGCCGATTTTCTTTATTGCATTTTGGATTCATTTACTAGGAATGTATGAAGATTCAAAGCACCGTCTTCCCTAGCTTTCATTTCTTGGATTCCTATACTTTTCTATGTTTCATTCAAAGCAATATTTATTTTAAGCTCTTTTATGACACAGGAATTTGAAAAATGTTCTTAGAAGTTTCTTTAAGAAGTTTTCCTTAAATAGTTTTCTCAAAACAGCATTGGCACAGGCTTATGTGCAATTGCATTTTATTAACTTTTAGTGCAACTTTTATGTGTTTACAGCAACTTTATTCTGAAAATGACAATGCTTTCCTTTCCTTACTATCAGCAGTAAGTTAGGCACTGTGTACGTACCTCTGAAATCCCCTGCACCCAGATGCTGGTGGGATATGCTTTTTTAACTCTTAATATTTTCCAATAGGAACAGCAAAAGCTCATTAAGTAGTGGCTTGGAAGTTAGTAAATTTTTAAAAAGTGACATTCAATAGCTGCAGTAACTAACCTTCAGAAAGCTACCCAGATTATTTAAATGCCTATGATTGCCAGGAGCATTAGATTTTAGTTATACACTATTGTGAAAGACAGTTATAATTATCTTAATGATTGTGCATATGTTTGTTTTGTATATAACATGGAGACTATCACTGCTACCTTCTACATTTGTAGATTAGATATTTATATGTATATGCTACATTGCTTCATTTCTGGTACTAACCTAGAAGAAAGGCAACTACCAAATCAAGAATAGTGCTCTGTGAAGTTGCTGAGTCTTCCTGGGGTTCTCTGATCTAAGGTGAAGTCCTCTACTGTTTAATTTATGATATATGTCAACATTCAAAATGACACATAGAGGTTAATGGGCAGTTATTCATTCCTGACTTACCGCAAAAGTTATTAACCTAACCTTTGTCATTTGTAGGGAATTTGATGGTGAACATGAATATTGAACTCTGTATACTTGCCAGAAAAGGCAATATAAACTACCCATCACACACAATATAAATAAGACAAAGTATCTGAATAGATATATATGAGATGCTTTGCTTTTAAAGGAGCTGTAAAGCATTACATTTGCTGTTTGCAAAAATTAACATGCTTGGCCTGAAGACTTAAATATGTATCAGCTGATTGCCTGTTTTTCTTTTATGATTGAATAATCATGGTAACTCCTAAAACCTGATGGCAACGGCACAATTCTGTGTCACTTTAATTTCATTAACTCTCTTTCACCTCTTCAGAAAGAAAGAAAAGATAAAAAAAAAAATCCTTTTATTGTCTTCAAGTAAACTGAGTCAAATCATCCCCTCCCAAGCACACTGGTCTTTTTACCCAAGGCTCTGACAAAGATCCCAAGAGTGCTAAAATGAAATGACTTATGGTATGATCTTTTCAACATCCCAGTGAGACAGTGAGAATGTGTCAGCCCTTATGCACTGATACACAGTGGAGCCTGGAAACAGACTTAATTTAATGCTGTGAAGAGATGCCATTCACAATGCTCAGCATAGATATCCAGTTCAAATATCAAAGCTAAGATACTAGAATCCTGACACAGCAAGAGGACAGTCCAGAGCATTTAAGAGAGCCAAGCAATAGCATGTGCTCTGCATGGAACCACAGGCTGCCTAGATACTATCTCAGCTTCAGCAGACGCACAAAGATGTGAATGCCTTATCCCAGTGGCATGAGGTTACACAAGTGGCTGATGAAAGATCACAGAAGTGAACTCCTCAGCTAACAACTGATGCAACCAAAACAGGCAGTCAAAATTAAAAAACAATTTTATTATAAAAATGACCCAACATTTTATCATTTGAAACATGGTGCAGGTGATAGTGTAGATTACACTAAAACTCCTGTTGTTTTTAATCTTATTAAAATATGGTGATCGATTATAAGACAGTTAACAATATTCAGTGTTCTTCTAGAGATCTAACACTTCACTAACAGGATATGTGCACCGAATCAAATAGGGTGTGAAGGATCCTGCAAGTCCTCTAGTCCAGCCTCCTCACTAACTTTCTTAAAATACAAATCTTTTCCACAGGAAGACCAAAATTGGCCACAGAGGGAGCTACCTCAGATGTGGCCTCAGGAATGCAAATAGATGAGAATAGATGAGAATAACCATTTCCGTTGACTTGTTGACTATGTTATTGCTGATGCAGCCCCTTGTATGGGACTTCATCACTGAACATGTGCTCAGCTGACTCCTGCTCAGTGGGGTGTCTGCCAAGATCACCAAGCTCCTGCAGAGCTGTTCCTTTGCTCCAGCAGACTGACACCAGGACATCCTTTCCCAGGAACTGTTTCAATGCTTCTGATGTGCCAGTGGTGGTCACATTACCTGGCACATGAGACTGAGACGTTTGGGGCACTGCTGTCCCCGCTGTGCTGACTTGGGCAGGAAGGTGGTTTTACCAGAAAGCAGTTCAGTGTAAACGACACAGGATAAGAAACAGACAGGGTTTTCAAAGTTTACAGATGCCAGTCATGAAGTCTATGGTAGTAACACAGTGGCTTTGCCCTGAATCTTAATCAGCTTTACTATGATTATTTCTTGCTTTCAGTTACAATAGTTTCTCTCTGAAGATCCCATAATATATTGGTATTGTTTCATGTACTGCACTGTGTTCTGAAAAGCATAGTGTACAGAAGGCTACAAGTAAAAACAAATACCCAAACTAAAAATAAAAGCTTAACAAAATAAATGCTGAGGCTTTTGTTTTAAGTGAAACAGTCGAAGCAAGCACCAGGATGGCACTGAATTCATGACAAAATAAATCCTACAGGCTTAAATGACATGCCTTCCTCTCTGCCATTTCCTCAAAACACAGAAAACAAAAAAGAGACCCAACAAAGCCTCTATTCCTATTAGCTGACAAGGAGGGGCTTTCCATTTAATACCAAATAGTAAGTTTGAAAGGTTTCAAGATGCTATAAAGTTGCTGTAGACTTTTTATTTTGTTTGTTGGTTTGGATTTTTTTGTTTTGTTTTGTTTTATTTTTTTTCCTGAGGCTCCAAGACCATTTTAAAACACAGAGAAGGAAATTTCTACCTCTTTTATTACTTCATTTATGCTACGGACTACGGCAACTAGAACCAGAAATGAATATTTGCCTTTCCTAAATACTAGAAATTTGTGTTGCATTGCTCTTCCACATTTCCTATTTTCAGATTTGTCTCCCTATTTGTAACTTTGTTTCCTTCAATCATTTCTGCTAAGGAGCATGAGGCACCATTTTTCACACTCAGTGTCTCTATCTCACTTTCATGGTGAACAATGAATAGACCTGCATTCCTGGTCTCTTCCGGAGTCAGTTTATGGCATTAATTCCTTTTAATAAAATAAACACTGTCTTTGTGCGAATGGCAGTCAGAATAACAGATGAGCATTGGTAGACTTTAAGTTCTCTACTTGATATTGGCACTTTTAAACAAATACTATAAATTAATATTAGTAAGGAAATTGTTCCATTCAAGCAGTTTGCTACTATAGAGGTGTTAAATCCAAAGACTTTTCTAAGATAGAAAGTATTTTCAGTGCCAGCTGAAAAGGGAAAAGCTGAATTTTTTACTTTACGGGAGGCTATGAATTTCAGCAAAACATATTTTTAGATTTTTTAGTATCTGTGACATGTGAAACCATGTCTCTTAGACTTATATAGGTATTTTATTACATAGGTATTTCTATAAAAATCTAGATGTATGTTTGACAGCATCTCTTTTGTCTTAAGTTTACTACTATGCTGATACAGACAGATGGATTTGATCAGCTTTGCATCTTCCCAGGTCCTAGACTAGTATTCCTGTTGTATGATTTTTTGATGTTTGAGTTAGTTTTTATTGCTTTTGTTACAACATTTTCTTGTGGCTTGTTTATAGTACTATATGTCCCTCTTGCTAGAATTTCTACATAAACTGCAGTTTTATGGATTATGAGTAGATCTGAGTGGAAATTCTCCAAAAAGAATGATCTGAATTATTTAATCTCTTTGAAATGTCATGTTAAAAGAAATGGGATTTTGTATTGTAAATGTCATAGGACCTTGTATCTTACAAAATGTTTAAATGTGCATATATAACTGGACTATTAACAGAAACTACAAAGCTCAGAAGATATCAAAGCACTAAACATAAACTTGGATTGCATTTTATGTTTGTGTTTTTTGGAGGAACATTTTGCTTCCAGTATTGTAACTTTTATTTTCATTACACTTACAGTAACCAAATAAGAAAACTGAAGTAACACAGACATTTATGCTTCTACAGATATTTTCTAACTGATGTGTCAGAAAACTGTGAGGAAGTGCTAATTCAGGTTTTGTAACTCTGCGAGACTGTGCTTAACTCCTAGATCTTTTTAAAAACCGTTTATTCAATTTCTTAGTTTTCAATCTATTTATCTAATTAAAGGCATTTTGTTAACTTACTGAAATGTTAAATGGAAAATACAATCCTTCAGAAAGAATCTGTTAAGAAACCAGTGAACACATTAAAAAAATTTAAAAATACACAATACATTGTAGTAATTGCAATGGTCAGAATACCAAGAAATAGAAAATAACACCTAAATATAATTGTTTTGTAATTGGGATCACAGATACATGGGCTCATATCTACTGGGCCTGAATTACTTCCATTCCACTCACTACTTCAATCTTCCATATTCTAAATAAGCATTTTTTCTTCAGTCTCTAAACTCATAACGTTCAAGATGTTATAGCTATTGTACCTTCACTCTAAGCTCCAGTCCACATACTGCATAAAAATTATTACACAGTACTACCAGTATCTGCTGTAATGACTAAAAATAGTTATCTGCATTTTCCCAAATAACAATTCCATAACAAAAATGAATGAACTATGTTTGCCACCTTCTAAAAGACTACCTATCTTTACTTTTCTATCTTAATAAACAACCCCACCCCAAACTATACTGTGAACTACAAATTCCTTTGGGTGAGAAAACTTACTGATCTCATTATTTCTCTGTTTAACTTACATCTCATTTATTGACCAAGTCTATCCTCAACAGTCCAAAAATGTATCTGTTGTCAACTAGCAATTAAGAGGATTCACAGCAATAGCATTCTCACTACATTTATATTACCTTACTTCTTACAGAGGAAAATTACACTGATGGATTGGCAAGAAGTGTAGAGTAATGGAAGCAGTAGTGCTATATTATTAAGGCAATCAAATAAAAAATTTATTAAATTACTAAGTTATCATGCTTCATATGTAAATATATTCAGATAGACTCCAGTCATATCAACAGTGTGAAATAAACTAATTCAAGGTGATTTGAGTAGTTAATATAATGTTTAATCTTCCATTGAGAAGAGAAATGACATCTACTACATCGCTTATCTTTCCTTTTAAATATTCTGAGGAAATTTTTTTGCTTTTGTTTTGTGGTATTGATAAACATATTCCACACTCCCATTGTGCAGTATTTTCAGTCATTCCTTTATAAGGAAGGGAAATATCTATTCCATTCTCTCTTGTTTCTGTTAATACATATGGTGTTAATAGAATTTAAAATATATGCAAAAAACACTCTTGTGTCATTAAGTCACAGTCTAAAGACTTCCTGGGAAAAATACAATAAAAAGTCACGATGAAGTCAAATGAAAATGCAAATGCAACTCCTTTCTCTTCAAACGAGAAAAGAATAAGAATCAAACAGATACATGTCATCTTGGCCATCTCATGACACAAGAGTATGCTGAAACTATGCCCTTTTTTGGCAAAATTACCGGAATTTAACCACAGTTTAACCACAAAGGAGAAAATACGGCCTAATCTGATTAGATTAGGCTAGATTTGATCTAAGGCACACTAAAAGGATACTACAATCTAATAGACAACTCTAGCAATGTAAGGTATTTCTAACTAAAAAAATCATATTTAGCAAGATGCTGACATGCCATACTTTTTAATATTTTGTACTTTTTTAAAATAAAGGCAACAAAAATAGGGCCTTTAGTAAAATATCTTCCTCTGCCCAATCTTAGGACAGACAAGTTTTTCCTTTTTCTAAGGTTATATGAATGTTACTTACACCACTAGAAAAAGAATACTAAAAATATGAAACAATCTTGAATATCAGGGAGAAGTAAAGTGAATGAGGTCAGAGGAACTATCCACACTGGCAGACAGCAGTTTACCATACCAGAACAGCAAGAGTAGTTGGATTTACAGACACTATATATAGGCTAAACAATACTATATATTTTTAAAAATCAGAGTATACTAACAAAAGAATGGTAAGTTCTGCTGTAGCCAACTGCAAGAAATCTATATGTGAAAAAGATGTTTTTATATCAGGGAAAAGAAGGATTGAAGAAAGCAGAGTGTGCATTTCCTCTGAGTGGACAGACAATCTTTAACAGCCTTTCAAAAGCCATAATATTTTGCATAGTTAAAAAGTTATGTCAAAAGCCAATGGACTATAGGTAATTTTTCATAGAAAGAATTATATAGACCTCTCTGAATTTAATTCAGGTCAGCAGTAGGGAAAAAGACCTTTCATACAGCCCATCTAACTGAAGGAAGGCACACAGCTGTGTATGTGACACTACAGATGGTAGTTCCAATAATTCAACGGCACTGACTTAAAAAGTAATCTGGCTATTCTGATGCCAGAGCACATTTGCAAGACCAACTGCGGTAATTTAGTGGATAAAAAATAATGAAGCATGGCAACAAAATGCAGTTATGAAAAAGAACATGAGGGAGACAAAAAGTTACAAGTATGACAGACTCATGAACTCATGTAGTACAGGAAAAACAGGCATGCTGTCAACCCATGTATGCAAATAGGCTTCAAGTAAATATTCAGGGTATGGCAAAATTAGGAAATTGGTCAGAAGAATCGGTGATGCATTCAGAGGAATGAATTTGGACTCACTCCAATGGCTTTAGACTGATGACTGAAATGTATCTCTGTATCCACAGAGACGTGTAGATATGGTTGAAAGCGCAATTTTCATCCAGAGTAGTTGGATTTACAGATACTATACACAGTATAGTTTTATTTCATGCAAAGCAGATATTTGATTTTAGAGAGCAATTACTGAAGACAAATGTTGGACGTTATGCATATATGAACATGGGGAAATGTAAAAAAAAGGATATAAGTGGGATAATAGTAAAAATACGTACATGCATTTCAGAGGAGAGTATACGGTAAGAGCAGTCTGGTATCCCTCAGACGAAAGCAAACACCTTTAGTAAGAATATGGGAAACACCTCATCCATAGTTAACCTCAAGGCAGTATACCTTTCATGCTCATATAGCTGTTTTTGTTGGTTCACCAAAACAAGCATGAAGTATTTACTTCAGAAGTAAAGTATCATGGGATGGTGATAGGCTTTATGGAATTATTTCATCTTCCTTCAGAATGTATACAACAATAAAAAACTCACTAGTAATTAAGGAGTGGTATATATACTACATACATATGGGAGTGAGATACATCACAAGAGAATATGTCTCTCCAAGACTAAAACTGAAAGCACTAAGTTCCTCAAATCTTATAGGGAAAATATATCTGTGATGGGTTGATCTTGGGCCAGCAGCCAAGCATCCACATCGCCATTCACTCCCCCAGCCCTCTCCAGAGGCACAGCAGAGAGAACACAAAGAGCAAAAAACCTCATGAACAGAAATAAAAGTAGTTTAATAAGCAAACAGAAGAGGAAAAAAGCCCAACTAACTAAATTACAACAAAACAAGTGATGCAAAGGCAACCACTCAGTATCTCTCACAAGCAGAATTACATCCTGTCAGTCTCTGGGAAATGCCTAGCTCCACCCAAGCCCTCTCTGCTTGGTTTTTATTGCTGAGCAAAGATGTTACACAGCATGGAATATCCCTTTGGTCAGTTTGGGTCACTGGTCCTGGTTGTGCCTCCTCTCAACTTCTTGCCTACCCCTGGGTCTATTCACTGAGGAGGAGCAGAACAAGAAAAAGATAAAGCCTTGAGGGTGTGCGAGNTGAGGGTGTGCGAGCCCTGGTCAGCAACAACTGAAATACTGGTGTGCTATTAACATCGCTTTAGTCGCAAACCAAAACACAGCACCAGAGAATACTGTGAAGAAAATTAGCTCCATCTTAGCCACACCCAGTACAATATCTGAAGGTGTTCTATTTCACAGAATTCTCAAAATACACATGCTACTGTTTTGGGAACTGGAATCCCTTGGGATTTCTCCATCTAATGCATAAAAAGCACAGCACAGGGGTGAAAGTGCTTCAAACTATCAGGGTGGCAACTGAAATCA
>WEIT01000541.1:213-10411 GCA_013389985.1 Dryoscopus gambensis
ATTCCTTAAGAAATAAAAATATCCCTTTTAATCATACTTTTCTGATCTCTCCATTGCCCACAGATTTAGGGCATAGAGGTGAAAAGTAGCCAGGATCTATTAGAGACCTTAAAGACTCTTCACACAAAATTTAGGTAAGTCTTTAATTTTTCTTCTCTTACAAGTAGTAGCCTAAATAGCCATTGCTCAATTAGTGATCACTTAATTGCCCCAAGAAATACAACAAAGAGTAACCACACTTGGCTCTATTAAGGCTCTCAAGGTAGATTCTGCTTTTTAACTACAAGAAGGATTCAGAACAATACTAACATAGGAAGTGCTCAAACACTGCTACACACAGTAGTGACAGCTCAGAAATCAGGAATTCTCCCACTAAACAAACTTTCATTACCTTCTGCCACTACAAAGTGCAAAAGCACAGTCACAGCACAGCAGCCTGGCCACGTGCATTGTATTGGCTATGGACACGTTCACTTATCTTTTATACTACTTTGGTAAATAGAAAAAAAGTAAAAAGCTACTGAAAACAGCTTCTCTCCTAATACAATAAAGTGATGACCAAAAAAAAAAAGTCATGGGCTCTTTCTGAATTAATGTAGGCACTGTATGCTTACTGAAAAAAAAGATTCCCAGCTTCCCAATAGTTTAAAGTTTATTTCCACCGTGACATTATCTGATCTTGGGCACTATTGGTCTTAGAATTAACACAGTTAATCCCACACCCCTGACCACTAAAACCCTGCTGCATTTTTCCAGTAAGGGAGTCATGAAAGTCTCTAGCATTCTGGAAACAGAGGGATATAAGAGCAGTAGCCATTCTACACTGCTCACAGATGTAAAGTGTTCAAATAATGTCCCATATGAGAGAAATTTCAGAAGGAGGTGCAGGTGATACACAGAAAGGCACAAGATAAATTGCAGAGCTACATAATTTGTGTTTATCACAAAAGCACCACCATGTGTGAACCAAACCTAATCATCTACCTGTTACCATGATGATTAATACTAAGGAAATTATCAAGACACTCCTTGTCAAAATGTTACCTGCCACCGTTTCACAATGTTCAGGTACATTGTGTCTATATACAAACCCTCACTGCAATTAACTACAACATTTAATACTGGAATGCAGCTCACTAAGTATACAAAGCATTTCAAAACCTGCACGGGCCCTATTCTGAGAGTTGAGCTCAAAGCAGAGTTTAAGCTTTAAGTCTTCTCCCCTGATTCCATACACCTGATCCTCAAGTACTGACTACCTTTACAGGGATGCAAATCAGCTGTGAATGTGACATAAAACAATTTTTAAAGAAAGAATGAAACAGTATAGCTGCTAAATGTATTTTAGTAGTTAAGAGGAAAAAAGTAGATTGCTTTGCATTTCCTTGGTTTGTAACAACGTATTTTAATAGAACATGTCATCTTCTGCTAATATGTACTAATTATTTTTAGTTCTAATCAGACTTTTAGAGTTTCAAAACCTCACTGATATGCTGCAATCTAACTTGCACAAGTTTTGTAATAACCCTTTCTTTACTATTTCAAGCTAGCTTTTCATACTAAAAAACCATCACAGAATCACAGAAAGGTTCAGGTTGGAAAGGACCCTAAAGATCACCCAGTTCAAAGCCCCTGCTGTGGACAGGGACACCTTCCACTAGACCAGGTTGCTCGGAGAGTCATTAGGGAAAAAGCTACGAGAGACAAGAATAAAACAGAAAAACTTCTGGTTACCATTTATAAAAATTAAATGGCCAGTCATTCAAAACAATTTTTTATTTCATAAAGCAGATGTTTAATTGAGATAAATTATAAGCACATTTCCCAACCTTTTGCATCAGTATGACAGAAGTTGCTCATACTGAAGTTCTGTATAAGAAATAAAAGAAACATGGTAACTTCTCACACCTGATGTATATACACACCAAAATCTCACTGCAGCAGTGACTCATCTTTTAAGCACTGATTTAGTACCTAATCCACAGCTTCTCTCCTGGCTAACGCTTCTCCATCGCACAGAAGTAAAAGTGCCCAAAAAGAAGAGAACTCCAATTAACAGAACACTAGACAACAATTATTTTAAGGAAACAATCTAAAACATTAAAACATAATCAAGCAAAGCAATACAGCAAGACACATTGTGGCTGGAGCTTCTGGATTTTCTTCAGCATCTGTAAAAAACCTGATCTGGTTGTTCTGGGCATCCCTTACAAACGCAATGAACAGGCTTCTTTTGACCTTCATCTGGCAGAAAAATTAGAGTATCAGTTTGAGCAACTGCTTGGTTGTGATTATCAATACAGTTTTGTGACAAAATCTTGGAAAAGCATTAAGAAAAACCCTATTTTGTGGAATCTCCCTGACTGGATAGAACAGACCCATTTTGCCCTTCCACAATCCACTGCAACACCACTTGTACCCCACTCCTCAGACACACTCCACAGCCACCATGGGTTCGATGCAGCTGCACCTGACACAAACCAGAACACACTGTGGTCCCAAGGTCATACAGGTCACACACGATCCTTAAAATCAGACAGCAATTTTTATATAAGTCAGAAAATCATATTAGCTACACAGCTGTCTCTCTCATACTAAAACGAAGTTAAGAGTATTCTTTTTAAAAAAATGTATTATTTGAGACAGCTTACACATACAGTTGAAAATACCACATCTGTGTGTAAAATTAAACCTAGAGGAACTGCTGACATGCTCTTATAAATTTACAATTCTAGCCCTAATAATTAAGAACACAAACAGCAGAATTACAGGAGCATTTCCTAAGAACAGGAAAAAGCACCAGCTCGCTTTTGTTCAGTATTTCCAAAGAGCAACACAGACCTCTACTGGCAACACTGGTGAGCAAGACTCAGCTCATACCAGCAGCAAGCTGGGGAAGGCCCTTCTCTGTAAGCTCATGCTGAGACCTTTAAACAGGAAGACAATACTCAAAATTGCACAGACACCTTCAATTCCTCCCAGTGGAATAAGTCGTACTGACTCTAACAGAACCAACTGAAGATTTACACTACTCATGTTTAAATGTACAGAGAACAACATGCTTTTAAAGCCAGGACTGCCAGCACAGTACTAAACTGTTCAGTAAGTCTGTCCTACTTCTTTTTCATACACCAGCTTTACCCGGATGAAAAGTTACCTCAAATTTCTAACGTGATATTCAGACTAAAATTTTGACTGAGCTTAAAAAAAATAGATGAGAAAATAAACCCCAAAGAATACTTGGACTGCACTGTCAGAAGAAAAAGCTTCCAAAATAAGAAAATAAGTCTTGATCTGCTACAACGTCTTTGTATTGTAAGAACAGAATCATTTGTTAACCTTTTCCAAGTTGCTAATTTAAAATAACTGTTTTTATAAATGTCATTTTTAGTATTTTTCCCTCACACTTTTCACAGCAATTTTAAGGACTAAGTTAAGAAAGTGGGTATATAATCTAGGAAATTCTTACAGACCACTTTCCTAATCAGGAATGAAAAGAACCAGCACAGGGCAGACAGTCTCCCTGTTTACAGACATGTAAGGGGAATGAGGCAACCTGACATCACTAAAATCCTAAAACTGCTCAAGTCATCCCAAGTATTCCCTCAGTAACTAAGCAAGCATCTCTATTTTCCCAAAGTTCATATTTTTCAACTATAAGAAAAAAAAAAAAGAAGTGTTCCTGACAAGCTATGTAGGATTCCCTGTATTAGATTCACTAATAAAGTGAATTAAGATATCATTCCATCTTTGCTGATCTGTTTTTAACACTGCTATCTTAAAGCAGTGTATATGGATGAATAAAAACATCACTTATATGTTCAGCCATCTTTCAAGGGATTCTCAGCATTTGCCAAACTTTATCTTGAGCATCCAGCAATGCAGTAACTGAAAATGCATTCTTCTGACTGCAGTCTACCAAGTTACAGCTTGATCTTTGTTTTACCCATCCTGAAATGAAACATTTCTCAACAAATGGACAGACACCACAGCTAGGTATTTTCAAATACACCACTGCAACTCATTTGGGCAACAATCAAAGGGTTCAGTGATTTTTTTTTTCCTTGCACTATTGAGTACAAATGCTCAACAAGTAATACATTATTTTTCTATCTCTTTCTACTTAATGGACAACAATACTTCCCTGGAATTATTTATGCTTACCTCTTAAAAAAAAAAAATCACAGGAATTGTTTACTCCTCAAAATACTCACAGAGAAAACTATTACCTCCACGATGCACAGAAAATTTAAAAGGAATATCAACAACACAAAGTGGAGCACAGCACTGAAATCCTAAAATAACTGCAAAATAAGCTCCAAAACTGGTAAGATTCCCCTTGAATCAGCCAATTAATCCATGCTCCATGGCAACTGGTAAGAAACATCAGACACTGCATAGGACTAAAGCAGCACTACATGCAACATGATACGCAAAAGTTTTGGGTTATTTGCCATATTATACGCCATAAATATCATGTTAATCACAAATTTGCTACATTCATACTTATGGATGCCTTCTGTCCTAACCTCACACAGCAGCACAAGCCCCAGGCTTATTTCACTCTGCTCTCACTCTTCTTGATACACTTCTGAGCAGGGATGATACCCTGCCCTCATCCACAATAGAAATCAAGAAAGTAGATATACATAAATACAAATATAGATATATATGTGTGTTTCTATGTGTGTTTACTTGAGCATGCATGTCACAAGCCAAGAAGATTTGGAGCAAGGACATGATAGATTACTTGTGACCAATCCAGATTATAAACTTGGGGAGAAACATAGAAAAAAATATTCTTGACAAAACCATCATATATATTGGATTAATCTTTTGCCATATCTGAAACACCTCCCACTCATTCAGCAAGGCTGAAAGGCAGCTCTGCTCCTGCTGAAGGCAAATCCCTTCAAGTCCAGGTAACTCTTCAGATGTTCAAAGACTGCAAAGTTGCATACAAAGCAAATTGTACCGCCAGATGCAATGTAGAGACAGGCAGTTTACCAGATTTGGGGACATGACTCTCACTAGAAAGCCCCAATTCACTGAGCCAGGTAAGCACAGCACTCGCTGCCCCAGCTGCAGGGCCAGTCTGCAGCAGCGCATCAGGCAGTGACAGCAGCACAGATGCTGTTAAGGCCTAAACTGCAAGGCACAGTAAAGCTCTAAGTTCTCCCCCCGACTCCTGTGGGATAACACTCCCTTAAGTATTTAACAAATAAAAACCACGAAAACTCAGAGCGGTAAGTCCTGCTATTAACCCACCTTCCAGAACATCTCCAAGGCTTCCCAAGGTCCTCAAAAATGCATTTAAGTCAAAATTCTGAACTAAAATAAAAATGACCAAATAATTTGCATAAGGACTTGTTCAATAATGATGCAATCCCATCACAAAGAAGAATGCAAACAACAAAAGGCAACAAAAGACCAATAGTTATCTGAATCTCTCAGTCACCCACTATAGAAGCAGTAATATTTAACATATCTAAACAAGCTGGGTGTCTGAAAGGATTTGTGGACCTGTGAGACAATAAAACTAACATGGATTACTACAGGCCATAAATTGCATTTCTTTGAACTAAAGGAGCATTGAGTAAAACATCCTGACACAAGTTCATCATCAAATTCACTTGAAAGTAACTTCAGAGATAAAAATTCCGCAGCCTCCTGGGAAAATCTTTACCTCAGTTTACTTGCTGGCATTAGGAAGTTTTCCTGAATACTTTACCTGAACTGCCCTGCAGCCATACAAACCTCACTCCTTGTCCTAGCCACCAAGATCATAAAAAGAAACTTCCCTTCTCTTTCACAGCCATCCTTTAGGTATTTGCATCATGTAAAATGCCTCCATCAATACTTTTCTAGACAAAAATCAATTATCTCAGCGCTTGATGTCTTTCCTGTAGCTGTCCTGTAAGCTCCAAATTCTCCACACATTTTTAAAAAACACCTTTCTAAATAGGGATTTTATAGGAAAAAAGTGCAAATCAAGTTTGAAAACCAAAAATACAGAGATATTTAAACAACCAAGTAGCCTGCAAGATAAAGTCTGCCATATTTTACCTCTTGTGCCATGCTAACCTACCTATTCCTGAATTGGCTCCTGTGATTATAACCACTTTCCCACTCAAGTCACGGCCTTGGAGAATTTCCATTGCAGTACTGTTCCCATCATATTTTTGTCTAGTAGTAGGTTTTACTGGATTATCTTCAACTGTAAAGGCCAGTCTTGGGTCAAGGTAGGTAGTCCTTTTGTTTATGTGGCTGCAAAAGAACACAAAAATTCAGCTGTCTGAACCCTTCTGTACTCTGCATTTAGATTTTAAATGCATTTCAACCACTGCTGTGTACAATTCCAGTGGATTATTTAAATTCTCAAAAATCAATTTTTTTTTCAATTTGGTTAAAATCGCACCAATTTCTTCTTTTAATAAAACTTTTTCCCCAGTTGTGACAGCATCCATTAATAATTGTATTTACATACTTCACAAGCCATTCTGAACTTCATGTGAACCCCCGACAAAAAAGGCAGAATTTTGTCCAGGGAAAAAAGAAAAAAATCTTGTTCTCTTAGGGAAGATTATGTTGTCTTAGCAAGTCTATAAAAGAACCCCACACTTGTCCTTGAAGCAGCAGATACTGCAATATCTGCATATGGATTCTGAAGCTGTATTTATTAATCTCTTTGTCTTTCCAGCTGATATTGTCACAGTATCATAACTCAAGAGGCTACTCAGCATGTAACCCATCTGTCCTCCTTCAACACACTCCACAATTTGAGATACTTACTCTACAAAATAGACATGTCCATTTTCATCAGTCTCCTGCTCCCATCCATATGGCAGATCTATGAAGCACATAAAGCATTAACTTTATTTTCAGGCATTAGAATACTCTTCAATTTGAAGTTTAAGTGATTTCTCAGACTGATGAGACAATTCTGCATTATTTCTGTAGGTGGTGCAGCTACCTGCTGCCCTTGAATATCACAACTTGAAAGAAGGATTGCTTCCCTAATCACACACAGCTGCTCTGTCACAGAAGTACAATACACAGAAGATCTGGTACAAGTGTAAGGACTGGCAGATTAAGTATAAAGACAATCTAAAAAAAAATCTTTTTAAAGATTATTTCATGTTATAGCACAAAAAAAGCCCAGCAAAATGCAGTCATGCTTCCAAGCACATACACGGCTAAACTAATCACAGTTCAGTACCTATCCCTGCTAAAATAAACAGCAAAAACATATAGGAAAAGTTATGTGTAACACATACCAAAAGCTGAAAGATCAGAGCCCTCAAGTGGGCATGAGATACATTAAATCAAACCTAAGTGATTCAATGAAGCTGGAAGGATAGGTAAAAGAAGACAAAAATGACAAATCTTTACGTAACAAATTCTTATATAAAAGATTCTACAAAACCAGTTAACAGATGGCATTCACAGTATTTCTAATCCTGGCCAGAAGGTACTAATTTCACTTTGATTGATTTAAGATTTACTGAAAACATTCCACTTATAGTCAGATTACCAACGCCAAACGAAACATGGCTTGCCAACAGTGTAGTACCCGCAGGTATAGAAGCTTCTGGAAAGATCTGATTTAAGGCACAGATCCAAGATCCTTGAGAAGTCATTTTCCTCTAGAAGTGTCCTGCAACACTGTCTGCCTTTTGTTCTGGCACAAACATTCAACTGAGTTGGGGGAAACAGGTAAAATGAAAGCTAATGAGGCTTCCTTCTGTGCCAGGGATATTCCTTGATGAAATACATTCTTTGAAGAATATAATCCAACAATAAATATTATCTGATGGACACCAGGAACATAGAACTCCAGCTTTTGACTACATGCTTTACAAGCCACACTAAAACAAACCCTGCAACCTGGAATTAGTACTTTGGCTTTATGGAGCAATACAGGAAAGCCATAAAACTGCAAAGTGATCACCCTACACAGACACAATCGCAGAGGTAAAACCCCACAGAAATCAGCTGTACTCTGCAAGCTCAGCCCAGGTGATCAGTGACAACTGGGAGATCAAAAGGAGATCAGCTGGAGTTTGTGGAGGAACAAAATGTTTGTAATATAATCTCAGCTCATTACAAAAGTTTAACACAAACCTCCTGCAACACGTTTCCTCTTTCCAGACTTAGGATGTTCCCACTGCGTTTTTTCTTCTAGGTGGCTGCAGGAAAAGAAAAAGTTTAAGATTCTAAACTTTTTAAGATTATCTCTAATAATCTTTCTGATGTAATCCGAAATATCGCCACAGTTCTGAAAGTCACTAACCAGAGAGAACTGGAGTCTTTAAAAATTCAAATAAATGTTTGACTTCCAATCCAAGTTTTGTTGCTTATGAGAAGAAAGAAAACCAAAAAATCATTAAAAAATAACATTAACAGACTCAGAAAACACCCCAAAAAGATGATGGTCCTTGGCAGAAATAAGGAAAAAAGAAGGAAGAAAAGAATTTATCCCAAACTAGTAGTAATAGTATAGAGAGTCTTCAAATTACAACAGCACCTTTCTAAAACTCCTGCCTAATGATATTGATTTGCAAAGTATAACATAAGTTGGATTTCTACATGAGCAATTGTAGCTCTGGACAGTTAAGTTTATCCACAGGCCTTGACTAGCAGGATGTTTATTTAATATGCATAATAATGGTATTCCATCTTTTCATCTAATTCAGAGACTTGAATCATTTAAATCACTAGCAGAATTAAAATACTTCATCATAAGGTTTTCTGCACTATAGACTAATAAGCAAAGTGATGTGCACATAAACAAGGTCTTAAAATAACCAAAGTGCTGACATCGGGTTGGATATTAAAATCTCACCTTTCATTAAGTATTTTTAAATAACAACCAAGTTTTAAGAGTCAGGCAGGGATTAACTGAGTGTCCAAATTGACAGCTGCCTAAGTGTGAAATAAAGAGTGACAACGGCAATAAATAACACACAAACAACCTACAGGCCCAACAGCGATTTCCACACGACATTAGCAACTTTCCCTTTTTACAGCAACCCCACAGTGACAGCACATGGTATTACAGGCATCACAGCTGGGGAGCTGAGACTAAACAAGTACACCTGTGTGACCCGAAAATAGGAGATATTTAACCAAATTACAGCAGCCTGGCAAAGGAATGCTGTCCACCTGTGCACACACTTAACTTGTCATAAACACTTTTAAAAGTCTTAATCCAAAATAATCTTATTCCAGCTAAAAGTTCATATTGGTGATGAAGTTTAAAATAAATTCCCAGACTGTGCAGAAGTATCACACATACAGAGTGTCTTTAAAGGCAGCAACAGTGCAACACCTCTTCATATCCAAAATATTTTGAACACACTGGGCAAGATTTTCAGACAGTAAAGATATATTCATGTTATGTCATTAAACTGAACTGGTCCAGTTTCACAAGAGTTCACAAACTGATCTGGTGAACTGATTGAGCAACAATTCTGCTCAATAATACCTTGTTTCCTAAGTTTGTTACTTTCACCAAGATTCCTTCCTGAGCGAGCTGTTGAAGTCAAAGGGAACAGACAGGCAATTGACCTAAGGAAAACAAACACCTACAGAGAAACTGCAGCGTTTACAAGCAAAGTGTGGATAAACGAAAGCATTCTCCCCAGTGTTTGTAAGAGCACAACTTGGGAGGAAGAGGCCAACTCACCACGGGTGAGAATGAACCATACCTTTCCACCTTTTTGTGGAAGGGAATAAATCTTGTCGCTTTAAACAGACCGAAGGGGATCCCAAGATCAGCGTGGCTACAGAAACCACACGGGAGGAGAAAGCACATAAACAAATATTCTACTGAGTTAGTTCATCCTGCAGCACATCCCCTTTGTAACCTGGGAGGATAGAATCATGTCCAGCGGCACGGACAGAGGGTGCTAAATGCGATTCTTTATCTCTTGCCCAAGGTTCACTGAAGAGCTGAGGAACAGCACGCACAGCTTTTAATTCCCACCGGACCTGTTTCTTCTCTGTTCCCACGGTGCAGCAAACTGACCGACCTGCAATACTGTGTAAGGCTTAACCAGACGGCATAAAGATCGCCCGCGGAGCCCTGAGGTGCACTGAAACAGCTGCGGGACGGCTCCCGGCCGCTCCCACGAGCGGCTCCAGCACCGCTCCCGCGCGGGGCAGGTGGCGGCGGCTCAGCAGCGCTCCGGCCGCT
>WEIT01000541.1:10621-32244 GCA_013389985.1 Dryoscopus gambensis
GCTCCGCCGGCGCGCCCCGCTTCCGCCCGGCCCCGCGGCACCATGGGAGCTGTAGTTCCCGCGGCTGGGCCGCGCGCGGCGGGGTCACTCCGGTCACCGAGGGGATGGACACTACAAGGGGCCCCGGCGGAGCTCGGCACAACTATCGCAGGGGTTTAGGCCGCTCTGCTCAGCCCTAGTGAGGCACATCTGGAATGCTGTGTCCAGTTCTGGGGTTTTCAGTACGAGGGAGACAACAGAGAGGGGGTCTCATTGGCGCACATAAGCATCCCACAGGCGGGTGCCAAGAGGATGGTGCCAGACACTTGTCGGTGGTGCCCAGCAGCAGGACGAGCAGCAATGGCCATAAACTAAATCACAAGTTCCACCTCAGCGTGAGGAAGAACTTCTTCACATTGAGGGTGGCAGAGCACTGGAGCAGCTGCCCAGGAAGCTCATGGATTCTCCCTCTCTGGAGACATTCAAAACCCACCGGCGCACCTTCCTGTGCCACCTGCTCCAGGTGACTCTGCCTTGGTAGGGATTGGACCGGATGATCTCCAAAGGTCCCTTCCTATCTGAGCAATTCTGTGATTTTTCAGGGGCATTAAGTGCTTCCAGCTCTCTGTTTTCAGAGACAGGTGGGAATACAGCGAGGCCCCAGGAAGCAATGGGAAATTAACTGTTCTTTCAGCTTTTTGCCCTTAGCTGTCAGCATCTCTTTTCGGAGATGAGACTCTCTTATTAGTCAGGGATCCTTGCTGAGGAAGGCCTGGCTGGAGAGAAGTACCTGGCTGTGCTACCACCTTCCTGGGAAGTTCCAGGTCGCTTCACCTGCTCGGAGGCACAAACGCAGTCACCTTTGCCAAGGCTGGCTCACCTGGTGACACAACACACTCAGCTGCAAAGGCTGAAGCATTCAGTGGGTTGGCAGTAATCTGCAGTAACTGTGTCCTGGCAGCTCAAGCCCTCCCAGCTGTGCAGCTGTGACAGATGGAGAGGGAATGGCTGTCACCATTGCTCAGCTGCTTCTGATTCCCGTACCTGTGTGTTGTCATATTCCTTTCTGTTTACGTAACCAAACCCAACTGTCAGCGTTTGTAACAGCATTGTTGTCCTTTGGCAGGTGTTTTAAACAAAAACCAAGGCAAAGGCGGCGCTGGGCAGAGGCTGTGAGCGCTGCAGACCGCACCAGGTGGCAGTGCAGCCTCACAGATGCACCGCAGGCTCTGACCCTTTAAGTCGAATTTTCATGCACTATTTGAGACACTGACCTACATGGCTCCCTCACTCCCCACTAATGGCATCCGTATCTGGCCAGAAAAAGCAGCCTGAATTTTTTTACTGCCCTGCTGCTCCCCTTGCTTTGCAGGTTCCCCCGAGGGATTACATGTGCTAAAAGACCTCCTCCTGCTAGAAATAAAAACCCATGCATCATCAACAGCCTGTTCTCATGCGAGTATTACTGGCAGTATTAAAAAAAGCTGTAACCATACTTTCTTGGGTAAACACATGGGAAGGGAAACTTCAGTGACATACTTACTTCTGGGCCAAGAAAAGGTAACTGAGTGGTGAGATGGGCCAGGTCCCAAAAAAATAGATTATTTAGGCTAATATCTGAAGTACAGAAAGAGTTTTAATCTAGCAGTAGTACTGTAGGGATGTGTAGTTGTTAGTTTTCTTCCTGTTTCAGTCTGTCAGTATTCAGCACCCAGCACTCCATGAATTGCGTTCAGTGGGAATGTGGAAATCATTTGTCTGACATCCTATCCCAGCCATCTGTACAGCATAAAGTATGCATTACGCCCTGGATGAATACAGCATTACTGCATTTCAGTGATAAGGGTGCATTTCAGTGATAAGGGTTTGTGCAGCATACCCCATCCCCAGACGAGGCTCACACTGACCAGCAGAACCAAACCAGCCAAGAAAGGCTCCCGGGCTGCCTGCCCACACCTCGGCTCAGACTTGGCCGTTTGCATTCCCTCCCATGTCCAGGCTTTCTCTGCCCACCCCAGGCAACCACAAGTCTGTTCTACACAGCCACACTGTCTCCATGCTTTGGCTCTGGGACCCTCTTCAGGGACTGGGACCAGTCTGGAGTGACCCAGCACAAGTCAGACACTGACACACTCGAGCAGGGACAAGGACTAGGATGTAGGGAGAGGATCCTTCCCAGGAAGAACTTCATGCATTTGGACAGTGCTATGGCCTGGGACACTCAGACCTTGCTGGGGAGACAAACAGGGGTCCTGGCAGTGGACAGGGATGCTGGATCTCCCAAGCAACCTGCTTATTCCCAGAGCTGTGCAGCCACAGATCTTTTCTTCCCCAGTGGACATCCCTTGGATCCAACCTTACTGGGCTACAACTGGCAGCTTTCCAGCCTCCATCCACTCTTTACATATAGGGCAGCCTGCCTATGGCTACCCCAATGCCAAAGCACCCCACAGCTTTCCCCCATGTGCACTCTGGGGTCCTGGGCTCTCTTCCATAGGCATCACTAGTGGGGCTGGTGGCCAAGGTGTGTCCCCCTTGTCCTCCGTGCCCGCCAGGTCTCTGGAGGCAGGCCCCAGGTGGGCTCAGACCCATTTCCCTGCAGCATGTTGTAAAAACACAGCGGGTTCTTAACATCTTTATTAGTTCGTTGGTTTATTTCCAACACAGTAACTCCTCTCTACAGCAACAGGTTAGTTAAATCCGGTTTACATATTGCTGTCTCATGAGTGCTGCGGCCTCGATGCCGCTGTGACAAAACCAGGCTGCACTCAGACAGGAAAACGTGTTAAATTCCTCTGTGACTGGGAAAAAAAGGAAAACCAACAAAAATCAAAAGAACAAACCACCAGGGAAAACCAAACCAACCAACCAACAAAACCAAGGTGAGGAACTGAAAGCGAGCACGGCCACACCACCTCCAGGGAAACCACACGGCACTGCTTGGACAAGAATGCAAGGAAGAGTGAACCCAAAAAGGTCAGGGACTGGGCAAACCCTTATATATATATTATGTATAGGTATTTATATATATATATCATCTGGAAGGACACGCTGAGAAAACAAGAGATCGCAGCGGTATCTATCGTAAAAAGGAGCTACGTAGCTTTCAGAGTCACACCAAGAAGGAAGCACACAGCAGACAAAGTGGGGGACAAACGGGGACACTGGTGTTTTGGGGTGGCCTTTTACTATGGGAGGGGTCGGATGGGGCACGGGTCTCAGGGCCAAAAGCCCTCATGCACCCGCTGGGAGCCCCAGGACCTCTGTGCCCTTCACTGGGGAGCAGGGATGGGGCCTGGGGGGTAGAATGCTTTTGTGGGGCTGGGTGGGACCTGCTTCCAGCGGGCTGGTTCTGCTTGCCCCGATGGCAGCACCTGGTGGGCTTCCTGCTCAGGTCCCCCATGGACCACCTACAGAGACCTGAGCGCCCATTGCCAGAGCCAGGGCCATCCTTACTGTGCCTCGCTGCAGGCACAGGAGGGGCTGGGCACTGCTGCTCTGGCAGCAGAGGCTGGGTGGCCATCACTGGGGTTATGTGATGACAGGGGTCTCCATGCCGAGTGTGAGAGGCAAGAGCCACCTGGAGTTGGTGGCCGGATGGGGCCCCACGGCCCAGGGGGAGCCAAGCCCTTGAGAGACGCCCTGCTCAGTGCGCAGGCAAAATGCTGGAGGTGGGGAGTGTGGATTTGGGGAGCCATGGGGGCTCTGGCCAGCTGTGCGGGCAAAGCCAGACCAGGGAGTGCTCCCCACATCCCAGGGGTCACCCCACACTGCCAGCACCTTGCGGTGAGGCACCCTGCGGGGCAGAGGGTGCTGAGGGCTCCCCAGCATGGCGGGGGGAGTGTCTCATCTTATTGCTAATGGCTCCACGGTGATGGCACCCACAGGTTGTGGCAAAACTCGAGGTGGGATTTGCTGTGTGACATCCCCAAAATCAGTGGCCTCTGGACCCTGGCGGGCTCAGCCCAAGAGCTGGGAGTGGAACTGACAGTGTGGCAGGGGCGAAGCCAGCCAATTCTCCCCTCCCCAGTGCATTTTTGGTGGCAAGCGGTAATTGTCCTTCTTGCAACAAGGGACAAAGTGCCACCTCAGGCAAGGGCATGGGCAGAGGCAGGGGGACACTCGTGCCACCCTCCTGCCCTGATAGCTTCTGGAGTAGGGCTGACCCCTCTTCACTTGCCCCAGGACAGCCCTCAGGGTACATGACCAGAGCGAAGGGACAGTTTGGGATGCGATTTCTCACGAGGCTCAGCCAGCTCTGGGGTAGCAGGTCCTGGGTGTGCTGGGGGATCCCATGCTAGCTCTCCCATTTCATTAATGAGAAATGAAAACTGCATCCCTAGGAACAGACCAGTGACCTCCCAGTAAGCGCTGCTCCCTGTTCCTGTCTTCCTTTTGACTTGGTCAGCCATCAGCTGAACTTGGGAGACCAACCTACCTCCTGTGTCCTCTCCACGTGCTGTCCCATCCCATCATCCCGTCCCATCCCAACATCCCGTCCCCATCTCACCACCCTGACCCTGCTACCCCATCCTGGCCCCGTCCCCCTGCCACCCACCCTCCCCAGTGGGGGCCAAGCCGATGCTAGGGAGGGTGAGGACCAATGCAGAACCATGTGTGACTGCTGGACGAAGCCCCTCTCCTTCTCCTGTACCAGACAAGGGGATGAGGCCAACGGCAATGAAGACAAATTGGCCCCAAAGAAGCGAGGGCCCTGGTGGAGGATGTCCACGGGGCGGGTGGGTGCTGGCGGGATGCTGACGGATGGGAGATGGCTCTGAAGGAGACGTCGGCGGCGGGCGTGGGCCTCAGCACGATACCTCCATGGTGTGGTTGATCTGCCCCATGGCCTCGGTGCTCTCCGAGTGGGTGCAGGCACGTGGGCGGGTGCCATCCACGGAGCTGGCGCTGGTGAGGGAGGCCGTGCGGGAGCGTGCCAGGCGGGTCATGCTGGCAGATGGCACTGCACGGGTACAGAGAGATGGCCAGGGTGCTCAGATCCCTCTGAAAACCCGAGGGACCTGAGCCAACATTGCCGCCAGCCCTGCTCCCCAGTGCGATTGAGCCTGAGCACAAGCTTGCAGCAAGCGGCGCTGTGACAACGTGAGCAGCTCCAGGCTGGAAAGGGACAGCAGGGCAGGGGGGCTCTGGGGCAGGCTGCACACCGGGCTCACTCCTGGGCATGCAACCTCTGGGCATTAGGCAGTGGCGACCCCTGACCACCACGCTCCAGGGAAGGAGTGAGCTGGGATCGGAGCTCCTCTGGATGCCCAGGGTGTGCAGGAAAGGTGACACACTCCCCCAGCCAGGATGACTCCTGGCCCACCTGGAGGAGGGCACAGAGGGCACAGTGCCGAGACCGTGCCTGCATGGAAGGGGAATTCTCCGAATGCCATTTCTCAGCCCCCAGCCCTGGCTCAGGGTGCCATCTCAGGCAAAGCGGAGCGAGGCAGTGGGCATCCGGGTGGGAAGGGCCGGTCCTGCACCCAGGCTGCTCCCAACAGTGCCCAGGCAGCTCGAGGGCACAGGCCAGGCAGGCACCCACCATGCAGCAGCGGGCACGGGCCGAGCAGCACTGAGCGGTACCTGTGCCTCCACTCAGCCTCCGATCCTTCAGGTGGGTGACTGGCAGGGGCAGGAGAAGGGCAGGGAGGGCAGAGAGAGAGTGTCAGCCCTGCCGGCCGCTCCGCTGGGCCAGGAGCCCCTGCCCAGCCCCCGTGTGCCTGCACACAGAGCTGTCCCTGCACACACAGGCTGCACACACACACACAAACACACATGCAACAGACCTGCAAACACACACACACGAGGACTTTTGCATGCATGCACACACATGTATAAACACACACACACGGTCATAAACTGTGCACACACACACGCACAGACTTGTGCACGTGGGATCTGCTCGTCTCTGTTGCACACACACAGCCCCTGCTCGTGCATGCCCACACACACACGTGCACACCTTCACAGGGACTCTGACACACACGAAGCCCTTGTACACACATCTGTGTGCACACAGAGCCTGTACACCCCACGCCGCTGCGGACACACGGACAGACACCTTCCACAGCTGCACACGCAGGGCCGCACACGCCCGTGCAGCTCCGCACCAGGACAGACACGCAGGGGTGCCAGGCTCCTCTCCTGCAGCAGGTCAGCACACACGCTCGGGCACACACGAACCCGCGCCAGCCCCACGCCCAGCCCCGGCACTCACTGTAGCCCATGCCTTGCAGGAAGTACTTGAAGGCTTCGGTCAGCTTGCCTGGCTGTAGAGAGAGAGCAGGCTGAGCTGAGCTGAGGCAGCACCGAGGCCGAGATCCCTGCTCAGCCCCGAGCTGCTTCTGGCAGGCCCAGCCTGAGACCCCTATGCCCTCATCGGCCCATCCCCAGCTAGCCAGGGACAGCACCAGTGCATGCCTCAGGGCCCAGTATGCCCAGTTAACTGAGGAAATTGTGAGGGCTCACCTGTGTGACCTGGGGCAGCCCACCGGAGTCAGCCATCTGCAAAGAGAAGGTCCTGCTTAGTTCGGGAGCGTGCCTGTACCTCCCACCATCCCCCAGAACCCACTGGCAGGATGCCAGTGCTGGGGTCACCCTGCTCTCCCCATACACCCCCGGCTCCAAGGGCCATGATGGACCTGGAATGGGGAGACAGCGACACCCAGCAGTCCTGGGGCAGAAGGCAGTGGGGCACTTCATGGACAGCAGGGACCTCCCAGCTGCCCCTTGCCACCAGCCTACCTTCAGGAATGTGGTGTTGGTGGGATCCAGCTTGGAGTTACACTCCACCTGTGGGCAGGAGAGATGATATTAGCACCCTAGGAAGCCAGGAACCAAGCAGAAGTTGTCCACACATACCACCACTGGCCCATGGCATTCCAGCTGGCAAATCCCACCCCCACCAGGAGGAGACAGGGCACTAGGTGAGCCCCAACCCCGCAGGACCACCATCCCCTGCCACGGGACAGAGGGACTTTCCTCCTGTCAGTCTGGGCAAGGGCGGGGACTGGATCGGGAGGTGAGGGGGCTGGTGAGGCATTCTGTGTCACACCAGCGGGTACATGCACACAAGTGTGCCCACGTGCACATGTGACAGAGGAGAGCTGTGTGCGTGCAGTTACACATTCTGCACAAACGTGGCCACCTGCACTGTACCTGTGGCTGGTGTGCAAGGGTGGACAATGCTGTGGGTGTGTGCCAGAGGCTGTGTGGGTGCCCGTGGCCGAGCAGGGAGTGTGCCCGCATGCCGACACATCCGAGCGTGCACAGTGTGAGCACATCTGGGCGTATGAAGAAGGGGAAGTTTTCCAGGTGTGGCAAGCCCACGCAGCTGCATGTGCACAGGTGCTCGCACGAGCAGGCGGGTCTGCACACGAGCACACTCCCTCTCCCGGGAGCTGCCATGTGTCTGAGCAGGCAGGGAACATGTGCGTGCCCGCGCGTGGGCATCGCCCGCCTGCCACCCTGCAGGCGCTGCCCCATCACTCACCACCCCCTCCTCAGCAGGCGCGTTGTCTCCGACCACCAGCATCACGGGGCAGCTGGAAGTGAGAGGAGAAAGGGGCCTGGTCAGGGTTTGGCCTGAGTGAATTCCACTGCCCCAGGACCCCTCTATGACTTGCCGGCACGACTCTTACCGCAGCGTCTTGGCATTGGGCACAGTCCCGGGCCGGTTGATGTCCAGGTCCCTGCGGCTGATGGAGGAGAAAGAAGGCCAGTGTGAGCCCATGGGCAGATCTCATAGCACAAGAATCGGGCCACTGCCAGCCCCAAGAAGCCACACCCAGCCCCGCTGTCCTGGCACCTCGTGCATGGAGAATGCCCTGGCTATCTCTGCCACAGCCCAAGCAGAGCCAGTATAAAGTCACCCCAAGACACTGTGCCACAGGTTGCAGCACCCAGCAGAGTGGCAGGGCTCCCAACGCCCTCCATGCACAGGACGGCGTCTCTGCGCCCTTTCCCAGACCTGTGCCAGCACCCAGTGCAGGAGGAGACGTGGCAATGTGTACCCACGGCGGGGGGCTCTGGGACACGGCTAGGCTCTGGCACAGGTACCACCACTCCCTCGTGCCCAGCCAGCAGTGGCAGAGAACTTTGCACTGCTGCCTGCATGCACTGGAGGGTGATGACAGCACCCAACAGGGGTCTGGGTGCCCACAGTGACCTCAGAGCCACCCACCAGCACTGCAGCCTCTCGCCCTGGCACAGACAGGGACGCAGCCCAGCAGCGGGGCTGCCTCGAGCACTCACCTGTTGTACATGTTGAGGAAGAGCTGGAGGTTGAACTGGTTCACCACACTGCCGATCTGCTGCCGGTAACTCTGCACCAGCTCTGTGTTGTTCATCAGCTCCTCCTGCGCCAGCAGGGGATGGAGATCAGGCTGGGTGCTGGGGACACACCCAGTCCTGCCCATGCCATGCCAGCCAGCAGGAACAAGGAGGAGGATGCTGGGCTATGCAGCTGGGCACAGTGGTGCTGCAGGCAGCACACCCAGGCGGGACATGGGCACAAGTCACACACTCCTCAGGGTTAAGCCTCAGACCAGGCAGGGCTTGACTAACCCCAACCCTGCATATGGGACAGGTCCAGTGGCACTGGATAGATGCTGGGCCAGGGGCTGGTGGCAGGGGCCCGGAGGATGCACAGCCCTTACCTGGCTGAAGAGGTGGGACAGGACAATGTCCGGCAGTGTGCTGGTGAGGCCAGAGAGCTGTGGAGGGAGCACAGGGAGTTACAGCACTGCCATGGCTGCCTCCTGCCCCAGGAAGCCGCCGGGATGGGGAGGAGGGGTCAGGACCCTGCCCACCTTGGCAGCTGCCCAGTCAATCCAGCCTTTGCCGTTGGGGTCGATGTTCATAAGGACCAGCCCTTCGACCAGGTCAGGGAAGATGAGCTGCAGTGAGCAAGAGGGGTGAGGCTCAGAGGAGAGGGGAGATGTGCCCCGGGCAGCCCCCCACCAGAGCCACTGCACAGGCACTGCACGGAGCTGATGTGACCCTGTCCTGGGAGCACTGGGAGATCTGTGGCGAGACTGCCTGGCCACTGTGGCCATGGCACTGCCATCCTGAGTCCCCAACCCTCCAGGAGCCTTTGCAGCAGCAGAGACTGCCTGGAGGTATCAGCTCCTGCTCTTCCCCATGCCCTGGGCTGACGGCACGTACAATAACTCAGGGCCAGCCCATCCCAACCCCAGGCTCACCGCAAACTTGGCCAGCACGTAGGCTCCTGCCCCAACACCGATCCCGATCACGTACTTGAACCTGGAAATATGGAGAGGCGACAGTGGGCTCCAACACATGTTCCCTGGGACACCCCTCCACCCACAGCAAGAAGACTTGCAGGATGCCAGCTTACAGGGGCAACTCCCCCAGTCCCAAACCCTTGCCTTCTGCCCATCTCCCTGCCCAGGACCCTCAGCGAGCAGCCGTGAAGAGAGGCCGACTCACCCGAAATGCTGCACCACGCTGGGTAACATGGCAGCCAGCTGGTCCATGGATGGATACTGGTACCTGTGGCACAGGGAGGCACAGGATGGTGGTTATGGAACTGTTCAGAGCAGGACGTCTGGGACAGGGCAGCTGGGCTGCCTGAAATGGGCAGGGAAATGCCACCCACCTGCAAACCACCCTATTGCCCACCCTGGGAGAGTCGTCTGGCAAGCTTTGGCACAATTTGGAAAGACCCACAGGCAGGGCACAACTGCCAGGCAGCAACAACCCAAGGGGCAGGGAGGTGACATCCCGGCAGGCACAGCGAGCCCCTGAAGCTGGCACCTACCCCTGAGGGAACTGTGAGGCTCCTGCCTGCTGGCCCGGCGCATCCACGTGGCACACCACAAAGTGCTTCGTGATCTCCTGCATGTCCTCGTAGTTGAAGAAGGTGTTGAAACAAAGCTTATCTGTCAAAGGGCAGGTGGGTATCAGAGACCAAACATCCCGACACCGGGGCCTGGTGGGCCAGGGGAGCATGAACAGACACTGCCCACCCTCCCGCTGCCCTTCAACCAGGAGGTGACATGCCACCAAAGCCATCCCATCCCCTTCCCTCCAGGCTCCTTGTCCTCACAGCAGGGACCACAGCTGCTGTTAGCAAGGGCTGCATCCCTCCAGGTCTCAGGAGGCACGGGGATGGGCAGACACAGCCAGGAGAATGAGGAGTTTGGGATGACCTCATTGGTGAGCCTCAGAAGGATGGGACTGGGGAACACAAAGCCCAGGACTACAAGACCACCCAGTGGGCAACCCACTAATACCCAGTGGGTATTAGCCCTGTCCAAAATCCCCAGAAAGCACTCAAGCAAACATGAAATTTGAGGAACAGCTGCAAATCTCCCTGCTTAGAAAGAGTCAAAGAAACATCCCCAGTGCTGCCGTGGACAAGACCCCACAATTGCAGTGGGATACAGACACTGCTTGGGCTCAGAGGGGTCCTGTCCCATGGCATCAGCTGGGATACACCTCCCAAAACGTGGGGGTGAGGCAGTTGTAAGGCCCTTTGCAGCCAGCATGACGCGTACCTGAGCAGCCGGAGCTGCTGCAATGGTGACACAGCTTGGTAGTGTGTCAGTGACTCAGCCTCAGCCGCCAGCAGAGCGGGAGATGCTTCTCCCCACTCACAGGGAATTGGGCATCCTAGCTCAGCTGGAGGGCACAGCCGGAGGGCACAGCCCGGGACAGGGCTCTGGGGTGCAGGTCCAGGGCTGCAGGCTGACAGAAAGTGCAGCATCTCCACATCAGAGCCCCAGCTCGGGGTCCCTCCTTCCCTGCTATTCTCAGTCTCCTTTGTCCCCCACTGTGCCCTGCTGCCAGCTGGGTCCATGCTCTGAATACCAACGGGCTGGCGGCAGCAGTGAGGACCAGCCCAGCATCCCCCGTGTCCCATCCCCGCCTGGTGTGGGCAGGCAGGCAGCCAGCACCAGGGTGGCCAAGCACTCCTGGCTGTGCCTGGCCTGGGCTTTGTGTCCAGCTGGGCATCCAAACTCCCCTGGTGCTTTCAGATGCCTGGAGGGACCCAGTGCAGCCATGGGCAGAAGCAAAGGAGCTGAGCCAGGGGTGATGTCCTGGCACCCCATGGAGCCTGGGGCTCACCCCTGTCTGCCCTGCACCCCCAGCCCAGGAGCAGCACTCACGGTTGAGGCCCACATCGTGGTACGTCAGGATGGCCGGGCGGTTCCCCTTGGGAGAGCCCCGGATGACCACGTGCAGCAGCCCGTAGGGGGTCTCAATGTCATGTTCCTGGGGAAGAGGAGAGATGGGGTGATGCCCACCTGCCCTAAGGCATCCCTTCATCCTCTCCTGCCCCACCATCACACCCTTCACTGCTGCTTCCCCACATGGCTGGGTCCCATGGGAAGACACAGGAAAGAGGAGCAGCTGCCCCAGGAAAAAACCCAGCTCCGGGCATCCCAGAGAGCGTAGAAAGCAGGACAAATCACATACAAATGCTCACTGCCTCCATCAGCTCGGGAAGAGAAGACTTTGGATAGGATCATAGGATGTAGGATTGGACGTGTGTATCACGGGATGGGATCACAGGATGGTATCAAGGGATGGATCCAAGAGGGTTTGATGGAGAAGGATAATGAGATGGGACAAGTGGACCACAGGACAGGAGAGGAGATCTTCAAGGGCTTGAGACAAAGTAAATTTTGGCAACAGGGTACACAGCATGGCCCAGTTGGGTGCAGATTCAATATATCTGGGGCAAACAGGCAGAGATCAGATCCTGTACAGCACTCCAGGAAATGCTGCAACCTGATCCTCAAATTATAGCTAAAGTAACTTCAAAACCCCTGGTCTGAAGTAGCAGTGCCCCCATGCAGAGACAAAAACTACCCTGTGCCTCAGTTTCCCTATCTAGGAGGGCTCCAGCCTTGCCATCCTGGCCCTCGTTCCCAGCCAGCAAGGGAAACTGAGCCCAGGTGCTCCCCAAGGACAAGGGACCAGAAGTCCCCTCCAGATGCCCGTGCCTGCCAGCCAGTCCAGCGGCAGTGACCTCAAGGCTGGGATCTGGTGGGTGCGGGAGCATCATGCACCGAGCAGGGAAGGGCAGGGCAGGGGATGGGGGCAGCGTGCCCAAGCATCACGGTCCTCGCTGCTGGCACTGGCAGCCCCATGGACGGGCTGGTGGGAGGGGAGCAGGTACGTGGATGCTCACGCGGGTTACACGCCACCAAGGACTCTGAAGGACATGGGCCTCAGGTGGGAGGGACCGCCTGGGGACAGGGTCTCCTCACTGCAGTGCCTCCCCTCACTGAGACCAGCTGTCCCTGGGGGAACACAGCGCCCAAAGGCAGATCCGGGGCTCTGTGAAGACATCTCTTGGCTCCCAAGGGCACCCTGACCCCAGCCCTCATCCACAGCTGTCCCTCCACCCCCTGCAGCTGCATCAGGCAGAAGTGCATGAGCAGCGACATCCCTCTGCAACAACAGATTGGGAGACTGAGGCAGAGGAAGGGCCTGGGCCAAGGTCACAGAGCAGGAGGCATCCATGTGGTCTGATTCTGGGCACAGGGCTGCCTCCTTGCCATCACCATGCCCATGGTCCCCATCATGGCCCCAACTGCTCAGTTTTCAATCCTACCCCAAAATCACACACCCAAGGTAGCAGATCCATCGTCAGCACTGGATGGACCATCCTCAGCACTCATCCACAGCAGATCCCTCCTGCCCCCCACCCCCCTGCCAAGCCAGGCACATCCTGCCCGTGGTGCAGCCTCTGCAGCACCGCTGGGTACCACAGCCCTGCCCTTTGCCGCAGGGATGCTCGCTGGGGGAAGAGGCTTGGGATGCAGGGGATGCAGGCAGCAAGGAGAGAGGGGCACAGAAAACCCACAGCCCCAGTGAGGTTGGGCGTGGGGCTCACAGCACCCATAGGTGTCTGACAGAGCCTGTCCATGTCCAGGCTACCTGCTCACTGCTGCAGTGCTCCCACCTCACTCACCCCCTCTGCACCAGCCTGTTGCCATCGGGTGTTGCCATCACCGCAGAGGCCAGAAAGCAACCAAGGGGTTGCTTCAAAACAGCCAGAGCCCTCTCCCTCTGCAGCTTAGGGGGTGGGCAAGGGGCAGTGTGCCCCCCATCAGCACATAACCCACACGGGCCACAGCTGCTCACCCTCAGCCTCCGCACAGCATCTCTGCCGGGCTCGGGGAGGACATGCTCAAGGACAGTGCGTCCCCAAAACCTGCAGCACATCAGGGATGCGGCAGCAGGGCTGGGAGACGGAAGGGCTCCCCAGCAGTGGGTCCTCCCTGCCCCAATGCCTGCCTGACCCACGCCGAGCCCTGCTGGGTGCAAAGGCCCAGCCTGGGCAAGCAGGAGAGACGCTGGGGCAGGAAAACACCTGGCAAGGGAGGGCAGCGAGCACGGGAACGGCGGTACCTACCCCATCCCAGCACTCCGGCATGGTGAGGAACTGGGCGGACGAGGATGCTCAGGCAGTGTGGGCCAAGCTGGAGGTCCCGGTGCGGGGCACGGTATCGCAGCGGCCGGGGCGAAGCTGAGCTCTGCGCTGGCTCAGCCCCTCGCCTCGATTTATAGCGGAGCCCCAGCCCTGCGCTAAGCCCTCCCTCGCCCTTCCCCCTCGGCAGGTTTGGCCTCCATTGCGGGCGAGCGCCGCGATGGAGCCGGCACTCAGCCATTGGCTGCCGCGGGAATTATTCATGCTCCAATTGGCCCCAAATACCCTTGTTTATGAAGAAAAAACGCCTGGCACCGTGCGGTACCTTCTCCATCTTCCCTGCTTCGGCAGACAGAGACAGGCGGGGTGTCTGGACTCGCATCCCGTGGAGCAGCCCCAGCACGGGCAGGGCAGAGCCCACTGCACACACCCGGCTCCAGCCCCACACGGACACGCAGAGTCGCGGCTGAGCCCAGGCCAAGGCCCGGCAGCGATGCCCGGGCAGCGGGCAGCACACAAACAGCCACGGATGGACACGGGCACACACTAAAAAACAGGAGAAGGACACGGCAGGCGCGCTGTGCCACGTGTGCCTGACCACGCGTGTACATGCACAGGAACACGTACCGACACAGACACACAGGGGCCGGGCAAAACCCCGTCTGTGAGAGGAAAAACTGGGAAAATCAACACCATACCAACACCGAAGCATGTGCACCCCACAAAATGCTTGTGCGTGCGCCCCAGGGCCAGGCCCTGTGTGTGTGTGTGAGTACGGGTTCCTGTGCGTGGGCGTCGTGGTGGCGTGCATGCCAGGAGCACACCTGCTGCACGTGCTTGGCACGGATGCCACGGCCATCACTAATGCTCGTGGCTGCACGGCGAGCCGCACACCTGCAGAGCCTTGTACACGTGTGCACGGAGGGGCACAGCCGTGTCCGCGGAGGGGCACACACATGTTCACACGTAAACGCTGCCCAGACACCTGTATCAGCTCACCCAGCAGCACACCCATCCCACCTGCTGCGGGATTATGGCAAGAAGGGGATGTGTGGGATTTAGCCCTGACTTGGGCATTGCCAGTGGCAGGCAAATAAAGCAGGAGGAAAGACAGTCCAGCAGCTCCAAGGGGTTGGATCGTGTCCCTGGACTGACACATGCCGTGTGCACACACACACACGTGAGTGTTCCCATGCGCACATGCGTGCAGGCAGATGGTTTCTTCCCAGATTCCAGCGAGGCCTTGTGCCACCACAGTCCCAAAACCCCCCAGCAGTCCCTGGGTGCCCTCCCCCTGCACCCTGCCTGCCCCTGCCCAGCCCAGCACCACTGCCCAGCTTGGCATGACCGGCACAAAGCTGGGCAGTGATGGATGGGGAAGGAGTCTCACAGTCCCTCCAATGCCCTTCAGGGACCCACTGAAAGCTATGTCCTACAAACAAGTCAGGGCTGGACAGCCAGAAGGTCTGGATGTGGAGAAAGGACAGAGAGGCAGAGGGATGGCATTCACGCTGCCTCCACCAGAGAGGCTTTGCTCTGCACTGCTTTGTCCCACGGGGAGCTGAGAACCAGGCCTGGAAAGAGGCATCCTTGCGAATGAGGGACCGTGTATGATGGGGAAGCCCAGCTGCCAGGTTATTCCTGGCACTCCAGGTGCCATTTTTGCTTTCCCCAGCCCTACTGCCTATAGAGCCAAAGACCATGACAGCCTCAGGCCCCACAAAGAAAAACAAGAGATGCAGAGGGAGAAAAAAAACACAAGAAAGTGGCTAAATACAGGACAGAAGGGGTGGAAGAGCCAAGGTGAATGCAAAAGGGCTGCAGGGAGATAGGAGGGCTGAGCAAGGCTGACTCTGCTTGAATAGCATCAAATGGGATCACCACTGCCTTGGCTACTAGCCCATTTGCCTGGCGGGTGGCCCAGACCTCCCGCAGGACCCAGGGCAGCCGGGTCCCAGGGCACCTGCCCCCAGTTCTCCTGCACATTGGCTTATGTCCCAAAGGCTTTACTTTGGCCAGTGGCAGAAGTGGGGGCTCCCCAGTCCCCCACACTGCCCCAGCCAGGCCTGAGCATCCCATCAGTGGCTGGCTCTAGGGAGGAGCAGAGGGACAGCAAAGGGTTAAGCTGGGGGCTGAATTGAAGGAAGTGGGCCTAGAAACTGGGGTAAGATCTCCCCAAGGAATGGCAGGCAACCCCCAGCCTTTGCACTGCACCGACTTGCAAATGTCAGAGTGGAGGAAAGGAGGGGGTTGCCCTGGCATAGCCCGGGAAACTCATCCCATCCCTACCCTGAGGCTCCTGGAAGGGAACCAAGAGGATGCAGGTCTGGCTGGCTTGGGAAAAACTGCCTTGATCGTTGCCCAGTTCCTTTTTTAGGTCCTGAGGGCATGGAGGTGCATCCCTGTGGCATTTGCTGTCCAGAACTGCTCCACTTGGGCAGCACCAGGGTTCACTGCCACCATGGGCCAGTCCCTGAAATATGCAACAATTGTCCTGGGAGGGTCATTGCTCTTTAACATCCCCTGCGTGCCAAGCAAGCCCTGCCCCTGCACAGCTGAGCGAGAGCCATACTGGTGCCCCTGGTGCTACTGAGAGCTATGGGCAGCCTGGCACTGCCACCTCCCTCCCCTCCTCACTTCCCTCTCCCTCCTCACTCTCACTCTGGTGACACCAGGAGGTTTTGTTTCCCCTCCAGTAGCCAACAGAAGCCCTGAGCAAGCAGAGTAAGGAGCAGCCCAGCCCTGCACACCCTGCTGCTGCCAGCCCCAGCACCTCACCAGCTTTGGAGCTGCTGGGGAGGGCACCATTTCTTTTCCACCACTGCCATTTTTAATTATTTTATGGCTTTTGAGAGAGCCATCGGGTACCTCCCACTCTGTGAACTACAGCAGCCACCACCCAGCATCCTTGCTCCCCGACCAGCTGCACCTTCCCACCCGCATGGGTGACAGACACTGAGTGGGCCAGCCCCAAAATTCTGGGCACTGCTAAAACAGGGACCTGTGCTCCCCTGCGCTTATCCCAGGATGAATGAAATCCACCTTTATTTTGTCCTTACAGGTGCTGTCGTTTCAGTGCCATAGCTGCAAGGGCTCAGCCATCACCACCCAAGCCCACTCTCCTCATGGTCCCACTGCTGGCAAAGTGGCAGCACACAGCCTGAAGTCAATCACTGGAGTCCCCTGGGAGGGGAATACTGTGGGAGAGGGACAGGCAGCCCCACTACCCTCCCTCCCCACCACCCTGGTCCTCACAGAGGGAGCCTGGTGCAGGATGAGCCCAGGCAGAGGTGTGAGAGTGATGCAGACCAACATGGGAGCCAGGCACGAGCTGCGCTCCCATGAGTCCTGGGGCTGTATCGTGGGGCTCCTCTGGAGACCAGAAATGAAGGTATAAGATGGGCAGGTGCCAGCCAAGGGAGCAGAGGGGCCCTGCTCTCCAAGAGAGGTGGGTGGTACAGGGGGCAATGCCCCAAGCCCTCCAAAAGAGAAAGAGGCTTTCAAACATCCTTATGTAAGCAGGGAGCTGGCATTGCCTGGGAAACCATTGCCATGGCAATTGTAGAGGGGCTGAAAAAGCAGCTCGGCCTTCCTGAGAAGAAATGGCCTGTTTTAAAGGTTTTGTCCCCAGCCCGTGGCCAAGTGCCCACAAGCCACATCCGAGTGCCAGCACAGAGATGCCTGGCAGCATCCTCCCATCCCCTCCTGACAAGGACCGTGATGGATGTGCAACCCCACGCACAGACACTGACCGGGCACTGCATCCCCACCAAGGAAGGGACAGCAACACCCCTGAGTCCACTCAGTGCCCCACAGCCTTCCCCAGGCACAGGCTGCTGTTCCATGTGAAACCCAGGGGTGGGCAGCACCTCCCACGGCTGGTCCTACCTTCCAGTCTGTGTCCTCAGTGGAGAGGAAGACATCCGAGTTCTCCTGGGGTGAGAAGGAGCCATTAGGGACAGAGACACCCTTCAGTTCTGCAGCGCACTCCCACCCAGCTCACGAAGCCCCCTGACACCACAGGCACCCGCTCCCCGGGGCTGCAGGGGACACAGGGCCCACGCGTGTGCACACTCGTGCACGTTACCGTGTGCACACAGGTGTGTGTTAGCATGATGTGCAACACCTGCACACACACACGTCATCCCCCCGAACCTGAACCTGTGCTCAGCCATGCGGGCTCATCACCACCAGCACACACACACTGAGGACCACAAATGTGCACCCAAAACCAGCACACACACAGAGTACCACACACCACCCAACGCCAGCACGCAGCCCCTCCCAAGCCCCTGCATCCTGGTGCCCCACGTGCAGGAGCCAGAGCCAGTGTGGTCACCAAACTCACCAGCTCGGCATCCTGTCCCCGCAGCAGCGGCTTCTCCTCGGTGAAACGCAGCTCATGTAGCCCTGCCATGGTCATCTCCTGCAGCAGCAGCCCTGCCCGGGGCAAGGGAGATGTCAGGGCAGGTTCTGCCTCAGTCCTCTTTGCCCCAGCCCTACGGAGCCTCATGGGTCTCCCTCCCATAGGGATGGAACCCAAACCAGCTTCACTCCACCCATCCACTATGGGGACTTGGTGCTTCAGCTTGCCCGGGGCTGCAGTGATCCCCTCTGCTGGGAGCTGGAAGCAGGCAGTGCCCAGATGAGCTCAGCTCCCAGCTCCTACCCAGTTCTCCCAGTTAAGAACAAACCTGTCTCCAGGGCATGACCTTGGGCAAACTGAGGAACCAGCCTCATCTGTCCATGCTGGTCACCTCAGTAAGCACCCAATCCAGAGCAAGAACACCCAAATTCCCATCCCAGCTTTCAGCATCAGTCAAAGATAGAAAATCCAAATTTTTGGCCGGTTTTAGGCTGCAGATAGGCGCGGATGGGACAGAGGGAGATCTCCCTGCACAGCCAGAATGAGGGGTGATGTTTCTCAGCCATGCTGGGAGGCAGAGGGATGTTCCAAGCAGAAAGAGAGCAGAGAGACAGCCTGAAGTTTGTATAGCAATGATGGGAGAAATCCAAATGCGAAGCCTTTGCTCCCAAAGTCTTCTCCTTGCCTGTGAATCAGGTGCTGGCCAGTCAGTACCTCAGCCCCAGGACTTGCAGGGACAGACTTCTCCATGGAGCCACCGCTCAGCAGCACTGTGAGACTGTGTGCTGCTGACCCCAACCAACGCTGGCATCTCCAAAAACACCCCCAGGCACAAGCCCAGCTCAGAGAGCAAAAGAGAGCAAGGAGATCAGCAGCTGGCTGAGTACAGAAGGTGAAAGACGTGGGAACACAGGGAACAATCCAGGCTCCCCTGTGTTTAAATGGGATGGGTAACTGGCAAGTCCCAGTGCCAGGGGATTATCTGCACTCGAGCAGGATCCAGACCTCAGGCATTGCCTTTGCAGCCTCTGTTCTCACCCTTTCCACAAGACCAAGCCTTCAGACAAGTTGTTGCTTCTCCAGATGGGCCAGCACTGATCCCACATCCCCTCAGCTGTCTCCCCCCCGTACAATCTCCCTGGACATAATGGGGATGGTTTGGGCTGTACAAGCACCGCAGCAGACACGGACCCGCTCCATCCACACAGCCTCGGCCGAGCCTGCTTCACACTTTGTCCACCTTCAAACCTAGATCAGCCCAGGCTGATGATGTGGAAAGGCCAAGAAATGCCACGAATATTGCAACGCCACCAGGAATACAGGAGCTGGTCATAAACTCCCCTCCAAAGCCGGGTTTTGCTCCTCTGACTGGGTTTTTCATTCAAAACTCAGGCAGGCTGTGCCACCTGCCTGCTTTCTGCAGACACAGCACTTTGTCTTGCTCCTTGGGAGCCATCCAATGATCCAGAACTCTTTGGAGGGAGAAACACCACTGCGAAGCCTCTCAAGATTCCCAGGGCACCCAGCACCAGGAGCTTCCATGTCACCCCCTGCCCAGAGGGTCCCACCAGGCTGGAGGATGTCAAGAGGTGCCATCAGCCCCACAGAGAGGCACAAGTGAGGGGCACGCTGCTCCAGGCTGGGCTGCTGCTGGTGGGGAAGTGGCTCTGTGCACAGGGACAGCCCTGGCCTGCAGCCCACCAGCACAGCCGAGCCAACACAGCCTGCAGAGCCACCAACTGAGCAACCCCACAACCCCAGAGGAAAAAAACAGGAGAAAAATCAGCCTCACCGATAGCTGGGTCTGGAAGAGAGCAGGAGCGTCCCACACCGAGCACACCAACCCACCGTGTGGCCACGGCCCCAGGGTGGCTGGGAACAGCACTTAGTGTATGGTGAATGCCTTTATTAATTACAGCCTGCAGCTAATATGGGAGGGAGGGTGGCTGGGCGATGAGGAAAGGCCTCGTGACCTTGCTTGCATGGTGGGGGGAAAGCTGGCTCAGGAGGGACGTGGCAGAGCCCTGCACCAACCAGCATCCCCAGCACGGGGGTCCCCAGGACGGTCTCCTAAAGTGGTGCTGTATGTGGGCACAGAGGAGGGGTCAGGAAGTCAGGGAGTCCCGTGGGCGCCACGGCCCGTGAGCAGGGTCACAGCCATGCTGCCACCTTCCCCGGGTGTTCTGCTTCCCATGCCACCCACAGGAACCCTCACCCCTGCTCCTGGCAGCGCAGCTGTGGGGCTGTGGGCAGCCTCACCCAGCCCCACTGGGCCAGTGTCACTGTGGAGGGCTGGTGAAGAAGCCACAGCTCCAGGTCTCCTAGCCAAAACAACTTGGCTCCCATCTTGTGCCAAGGTAATGTGCCCAGAAACGAGCCCTTTTCCTTGCAGCTCACCCCAATGCTCCCCAGCAAGCACCCATTCCCGGGGTGCCACCCCAAACATACCCATCTCTGCTCCCACTCTGCCTTCCCAGTGTGGTGCCACAGTTTCCTAGGCACAGCCGGGACGTGTCTCTTCCCTAATTGCCAATCAGTCCCAAACCCAGCAGGACATAAGTGCTCTGTCTGGGACTAGTGCTCTGCCCCACCAGGGCCCTGGCACTGCATATATAGATGGGGACAGGAACAGGCACATTGGCTTTCCTTCCCCAGGGATCTGCAGCCCACTGCTGGCTTACTGCAGGAGAACCAGCTTGTAGCATTATTATTATTACTACTATTACTATTATTAATATTATTATTATGTCATGATCACGACAGGGCTGTGAGCTCCATTTCACACTTGGCCGCATGTTTGGTCGCAGGGCAGGGATCCCTCAGATGTTACCTCAGTCTCACAGGAGTCCCCACACTGAGTACCTGCGTCCTGCCCTGGCACGGATGTGGCACCCACAGGATGTTGGCACGGATACGTGGGGCTGACTGAGCAGTGTGCAACAAACAGGCAGACAAATCGGGAGAAGTGAGGGCTGGCCCCTGCCAGGCAGCGAAGCCAAGGCAGCCTTCAGCGAGGCTGGGAGAGGAAGGAAGGGAACTTGCAGCTCAGTCTGAGCCACGGCCATGTGCCCACAGCATTGCCCCCCGAGCAGGACCGCTGTGGAGCCACGATGGGGTGAAGGAAAAGCCCGCTGTGACACAGCCTGGGCCACATCCCACCCCACCAGTGCCGGAGGAACACCCACAGCTCTCTCTGTCCCCATGAGGGACACAGGTGTGCACCCCGGCAGCCCCACAAACCAGCCTAACAGTGTGGTCGAGCTGAGGGGTGCAGGACTGGGCAGCCACACCACGAGAGCCGCCAGGCCGGGGGACAGGGGACGCGGTGCCACTGATGCATGGGCTAAGCAGCCCAGGGTCTGGCGGCGGTGGTGGCAGCAGGGGGGTTTGGGGGGGCTCAGGCTGTCTCGCAGTGGCTGTTGCTAAGAGCAGCCTCCTTCCCAGCCCAGCGCATTCGTCGGGGCAGCGGGGAGACTCCCAGGGGAGGCTGGCTGAGGAACAGGGAGGCACCGCAGGGATGCTCCAGCAATCCCCCGGGCACCCCCACCCCACGGCTGTCTGCTGGGCGGCCCCCTTTGCCAGGAGGCTGCCGACTCCGTCTCCCCTTCCCCCAGCACCACCGGGCTGGGCTTTCCCCGCTGCAGCAAGGCATCACCTCCCGTACCCCGAAAAGGACCCTACCCCGGCAGCCCACACCTGCGGGAGCAAAGGCAGGCGGCGGCGGGGGTGGGGGGCAGCTCCACCCGGCAGGGGCTGAAGGCTCTCACCGCCCCGGCCCCATCACCCCATCGCCCCTCCTCGTTTCACACCCCCCGTTCCCGGCGCGGGCGGCCGGGCCGTACCTGTCAGGAGCTCGATCTTGTGCCGGAG
>WEIT01000541.1:32265-47086 GCA_013389985.1 Dryoscopus gambensis
GGCGCAGGGGCTGGGCTGGGCACGGCCCCGCCGGCCGGATCCTCCCCTCGCCGGGGCCGGAGGGGAGGGAGGGGGCCGGGATCGGGAACGGGGGCACCGGGAGAACAACGGCGCTGGGGGAGGCGGGAGCGAACGGGAGATGGAGGCAGCGGGGGTTACGCGGGGCATGGAGCGCTGGGGGCTGCGGGGGTTGCACGGGGGACGGAGGCTGCCGAGGGCACACATCACCCTGTAGGGAGCCATTTGGGTCCCACAGGGGGGCCGTGATGGCCAGTGGGTCCAACAGGTCCCTCTGGTCTTGGAGTCCCAGAAGCAGGGGACAGTGGGAGCCTTGGAGAGCTTCAGGTATGGACCATGCACGAGGGGTCTGGGTTTCCCTGAGAGCAGGGGAAGGTGATAATCAAGGTGCTTGGGGAGGATCTGGGACAAGAGGGGACTTATGAACAACACTACCTGGAACGCAGCCATTGGTGGCCAAGGAATGTAGGGAGTCCTGGAGAGTGGGACCATGAAGGACAAAGGGCTTGGGGGTATCCAGGAACAAAAACACGGATGACAAGGGACTTGAGGGTCCTCTGGGGCATGGGAATGCAGGTTCCCCTGGGCATAGGATGGTCCCGAGCAAGGTTGCCAGGTGGTTCCAGGATAAGAAGGACCTGTGCAGTTAGGGTCCCCACAGCAAGGCCATAATGGTCTGGGGCTGCCAGGGAATGCAGATGGTGACAGTCAAGAAGGATCACCCAGGAGCAGAGGCCATGACTGGGGTCATGATGACCCCACGCACACTGATGCTGGAGGTGTAGGGTGGCAGCTGTTTGGGGCAGAGCAGGAGGTTGTGAATCACTTGAATTGTCCTGAACTGGGACAGTTGGTCCTGTGAGGACAGAGGGCGGTAGCCTGCCCCAGAGCAAGGGTTGAATCCTGCTTGTCTCCAAGCTGGGCAAGCCCATCCTGCCACTGTTCCTTCCTCTGTACTTCTTTGGTATCATTTTAACTGATTTTTTTCCCCCACACCTAGGGATGTAACAGCCTCCATTCCCATGCTGCCTGAGGCAACTGTACAGGACATACCATCCAAAACTGGCCCTTATCAAAACAACCCCATGGGGAACTGCTGAGGACCCCATTACCTCCTCTCAGTGGGCTTGGTTCCTCAGCAACTGGGTTGAATCAGGTATCCCAGAGATCAGCCTTATCATCCCTCAGCCAACCACAGTGGCAAACAGACCCCTCTGCTTCAGGGCACCTTTACCTGCTGGGCCATAGGGTGCCTTGGAGTGGCCACAGGTAGCTCATCCTACAAACAGCTGCTGAGGGGCTGGAGAAATGTCTGCTCATGCTGACATTCATCTCCATCCCTGGTACATCCATTTTAACAGCTTGTCCCAGGCTTTTTTGGATGACAACCAGATTTCAGCTGATTTCAACTCTCCCGCTGAGTCACCACGAGTTCTGCATCCAGGCTGCATTAGCCTTTTCACCTCAAAGAGAGGAAAAGCCCTTGACGTCAGGGAGCTCAGGGACCCTTAAATCCCTCAACTGGGAGCCAGCCCCTCACCTAGAACTTCAGTGGGGTCAGATCTCCCCTGCCTTCAGCGCTGGCTTTCCCCCTCTTCTGTGGGTCTCGTAGCCAAGAGGTTTTCTCTGAACTGGTCAGGGATGAGACAGTGTTGGTTCTGATCTTCCTGACATTGCTCACATTTAAACCCCCTCGTCCTCCTTCAGTTGCCAGGAATTTCTATGGGAATAAATGATTTTTCATGCTTGGGATTTATCTTCTCCTTGGCAGTCACACCTTCAAGTAGAGAGGCAGAGGGGCCAGAACTGCCGAACCCACGGATGCCATTGATGGCAAGAAGGAGCTGGCAGGACTAGAGGCCCTGGGACCTTCCATTTTCTCTGTCTCTGGAAGAAACCTGGAAAGATTTCATGAAAAAGACAGAGACCATAAAACTCCAACAAAAATGCCCCAGCATGACCCTTTCCCTCCCCACAAACTCCTGTTGTGATGGTGCCATCTCAACCTGGCGGAGGTGAGCTGGGACCCCTAACCCTGCTGCAGGTAGCTCTGCACCCCTCGGCCACCCTTCCCACAGTGGCACCCAGTGCTGGCAGTGCCACCAGGACCCGTCCTGTGGAGGGCAGCTGGTGGTGGATGGAGCACAGAGCTGCCATCAGCAGAGACAACGTAGAGGTGACCAGCATGGGAAGCAGAGGCCTGAATCCAAGCGCCGAGGCAGGGAAGGGTTTGACACACGTCCGACAACTCCGGGCTGCATCCTGTGCTGCACACAGGGCTGATTTGGGGGCAGGAGGTGAAGCAGCCTGGGGCAGATGTGCTGGCTGCCCATGCTGGCTGTGCAGAGACCAGCGCGATCGATGTGCCCGTATCGAAGGGCTTCACAGGGATTGGGTACCACCCCAAGGCACAGGCCAGTGACGATGTGCAGAGGACTCACAGCTAAATTTAGCCTCATTTGTGCGTGAGTGTGATGTTTTTATTCTTGCCCTTAAATAAAGACATTGTGTGGAGCCAGTGGCTGCTGGTTCTGCCTTGATCAGCCCTGGACCTTGGATGGGTTGTTTCAGTCAAGCTATTCAGAAGAGGGAGAAACGAGAATTAGCACTTGGTGAGACATATCCCAAAGACCTATTTTCAAAAATTCTCAGGAGCCATTTCCCAGAATCCAGCAGTGCACACAAAGCAGTGAGAGTGTGACTTTGGTGGCTGTGGGGATGAGCGGGTGCTGAGGCAGAGGTGTCTTCCAGGTAAAGCTGCTCCATGGGCATGGGATCACATGCTGGAGCCTTGACCATAGTGAGGGGTGGCTTGAGCTTGAGGCAGCAGTGCTGGAGTACCAGCTGTTGGTGATGGGCCCCATCCTGCATCCCACCCTGGATGGGCACCCCACCCCTAGGGCAGGCACAATCTGCCCCAGCCTTAGATCCAAAGGGCAGCAAAAGGCCTACACCCTTGCTGGCTCCAAAATAATCAGAGCCAGAATGACAGCAGGGCAATTAGATCTTGGGTGCCTCAAAAAAGACACCTCAAACCCTGCCCAGAGCTCCCAGATTGGTGCCAGGCAGGGTTGATACCCCCAGAACTGCTGGGCTTCATGCAGAACAAGGTGGGGCTGCACCTCAGCATGGCCTGTGTGTGAGCTCAGGGCTCGGGCTGTGGGCAGGGACAGGGACAGGGACAGGGACAGGCAGGAGCCAGCCCTGCTGCACCACAGCCTGACACCACGCATTCCACTGAAGCTGCCTGGGCAGGTAAAATCCTGCAGAGAGCTCAGCATCCTCTCTGTGCAACACAGCCCTTGAGCCTGGGTTGGGAGCAGAGGCTCCGTGACCTGGCACAGGGCAGAGCCGTGCTGTGCCCTGTGTGCCCCACAAAGCATGTGCTGGGGCTGGCAAGCTGCCCGTCCCCCCTGGCTGCCTCCTGCCCTCCAAACACAGGGCTACCAGTAATTTTCCATCCTGGCTGTGAGCTCTGCCCTAACGAGATGTTCTCCTATGTCCCTCTAATAGGGCTGGGCCCCATTCAAGTTTCTCTGTTCATTCAGACCCTGAGTCCCTCCCGTTTTGCTGTTCAAGCTGCCCACCAGTTCTGCAGGATGTTTGCTCCTCCGAGCCCTGTTCCTCCCCGTGTTCACAGCCCCTCTGCCTCAGGGCAGTGGGATGATTTTGTCCAAATGCCAGGGAAAAAAAAAAAAAAAAAAAAAACCAACAACCAGCCAAGAAAAATTCCCATGGCTCAGCTGCACTGGGGCCAGGAACAAGGCAGCTCTGGGGACTTCGCCCTCAGCCATTTCCAAAGCTGCCTCTGCACAGGCATCTCTGCCTGGAATTGAAGGTCTGGGTCCATCAGCTGCACTGATTGGCTGAGCACGTCAGAGTAAAGTTGATTTCCAGAGGAAGGTGCCTGGCCCTGGGGTGCTGTGTGCCTGCAGCGTGTGTGCGGCAGCGCGCTGCCTTCAACTCCTTCTCCTTGCAGTGAAGCTGCTCAACTCTGACCTCAATTCAGGCATTCACTTTGTAGGCCCGGAGAGCCACCCACCAGCAGGAGACACCTCTTCCAGAGGGAGAATTCTCTGCCCATCTCTCCGGAGCAGCCCCCTCCATCCCTTCCTGCCTCCTCCCAGCCACGGGAGCGGGCAGCAGCACTGCCCGGGCCCACTGTGCTGCTTCTGCCACGGCCTCTTTTTGGAGCCAAGCCAGGCTTTAAATAAATACCTGTCAGCAGAGCCAAGCCGGGTGCTCAGAGTGACGGCATGTGTGTGTTTAGCAGGTTGATAGGCGTGAGACAGAGCAGAGACAGCAGGGGCTCTCTCCTCAGAGGCCAGAGACTGGCACGCTCTCAAAGGCAGCATTAATCAGCATTTTCAACTGCACAGCACCTGTCACAACACAGCAAAGTTGCCCACTCTTACCTTCCCTTGAGGATGGAATAATGCCATTTCCAAGGGCTGACCTCTCTAGCTGCAAGCTGCTGTGATGCTTTAGGGGGACGGTGATAGATTTGGAGCACTCAACTGCTGTTCTCAGAGTTTCCACAGTTCCCCAGTCCCTACCAGCTCCAGCCATCTGCAGTCCCTCCTCCTTGCTGGTCAAGAAAGCTTCATAGAAGCAGCCCAACACCCAGCTCCCCTTGCCTGCACCCCCCCAGTCCTGCCCCTGACCTTCTCTGTGGCCCTCAGCTGATCAATACTTCTAGCTCTGAGGGGATCCATCAATCCTAATGATTTCATCCCACTTCTCACTAATGCACTCTCTTGTGCTGAATTTGGGCCATGGACCCTGCGGATGCTGGGAGAGAGGCAGAGGGCTGGCCAAAGGCATGTCACTGCTGTCCCAGGACAGTGCATTAACTCTGTGCAACACTACCCTCTCCACCAGAGGCAGGTCTTCATCTCTTCCTTCCACAGCTCTTGGCTCACTGGACAACCACAAACCTTCCTCTCGCAGCTCTCCAGCTCCCTGCACACTCATCCTCTCCTCCCTTTTATAGCCCTGTCCCTTGTAGGAGAAACATAAGACAAAACTAAGTTGAAGTCCCCAAACTGGTTTGAGGAGAGCTGGATGCCAGATGCTGCCCTGGCCTGTGCATCTTCCCACCCCAGGGCCTTTAAATCCAATCCTTGTATCACCCAGCCCTCGAAAGAGTGGTCTGCACCAGTGGGTGCCAGATACCCACCCAAACCCACGTCTCTTGGAGTGAGGGTGCGCACACCTCTGGGGTAAAATGCCCCCTGGCGTGGCTGCTGGCAGTGTGACAGCTGACCCTGGCAGGGCTCCTGGAGCCCCATCCCACGGGCTGGGGTGCACCAAACACGGGCCCATCCTGGCACTGACCTCCGCTTCTAATCCAGTCACACGCACCCCATCAATACCTAAGCAAGATAACAAAATGAGCTGTCACGGCCAATTAACATGCTGGGCTTAATCGGCTTGAGGGCTTTCAGGGTGGAGATGAGGGGCCGGGTCCAGGCTGGAGTTGCCAGAGGGAGGCAGGGTGAGGGGGTTTCATGGATCGCAGCCACCCTCCTCTGCTGGCTCCCTGGGGCCAGGAGCCAGGGGTGGGAGGCCAGGGCAGTGCTTCCTGACAGCCGTGGGATCATCTCAGGGGTGTGTGCACACCCCAGCCCCAGGCAGGGGCAGCAGAGAGGGACGGGCAGCCACGGGGTGACTGGTGTCGGACACCCCACGAAGGGCCTTAGCCCCCAGGCAGACCCTCTTGCTAGGACAGCAGCCAGCACAAATGCCAAACCCAAAGGCTTCCACTTAAAGCCAGGAGAGATCTCAATGGCTGTCGCTGAGTGCCTCTCAATTAATTAGCATCCTGCTGATTCTACAATTGAGGCGATTGCTAAGGAGATTAAATCGGTCTCTGCCATGGGGCAGATGCTGTTCGCAGGGCCTGATTTGCAGTGATTTTCTTTTCCTCGAGCCTTTTTCCTGCCCGGTTGACTCAGCTGAAGCCCCAGAGTGCTGGGTGCAGCCAGGACACAGGGGAGCTCCAGGGATGAGGGTGGGACCACTCAGTTAAATATCACTGCACGCCCGGGGAGGGCTCACTCGGAGGATGCTGTGTGAATCCAGAGCAGTGCTGGGTGATCAGAGCCTGGCCATCCAGGGAGGCCGCGATCTGTTCACCCCATTCTGCCTGCATCAGCAGGGACAGACTCAGCCGGGCAGCCAGAGCTGCATTTGTGCACCTGAGAGCCCAAACTGAAAGGAAAAATAACAGCTCAGCCTCCAGGCAGAGCTTAGTAAATCCACCATGACTGCAATAAACCCTGCTGATTTGGTGCAGCCTTGGAGTAACCACAAATGCTCAGGGCAGTACAAGAGAGTACAGCCCTGCCCAGGAGGCTTGGCTCCACTCCACCAGCACTCCTTGGGTCTCCCCCAGCACAGCTGAGGGGAGGGAGGACTTTTCTCTGGAAGCCTTTGCAAAGGGTGGGACTCGCACAGTTGGTTTGTTAGTGCTGCCCAGGGCCTGTGCATGGCTTGTTCCCTCACCCCAGCAGAGAAAGGGCCGTTCAGCCACCCACGGGCACAAAGAGCACATAGGAAAGGGGCTGCAGGATGTCAACTAAGCAGCCAAAAACCTGCAAATCTTGTATTTGTAAGTGAGGTAAAGGCAAGTAACCCATCTTAAATCCTTGCTGTGATGGGAACCTGTCCACAAAGATACACCCACCCTGCCGAGGGTGGTCCCACAGCAAGAGAAACAGGGACATGTGAGGGCTGCTTTGATTACTGCATCTGCTTCACTGCTTCCTCCCAAGTGCATCGCTGCCAAGTCCCACAGCCACCTCCTCATTCCACTTTTGCTCTAATGCCTGAGGAAAAAAAAAAGCCACGCTACATGCCAAGCATTTGGCACATTCTTGGTCTGAAGTCAGGGGAAAAATTGTCTTTTATGTTCAGCAAGGGTTTGTAAGGGTTTGTCACAATCCTCCTCTGCTTACTCTGGGGAGAACCCAGGGCCCTCAAGGGACCAACAGGACAGCTAGAGACAAGCCCTGTCCTACAAGCCACAGAAGCTGGGAGTCCAGTTTTCAACCTCCATTTGATTCCTGCCACCCTTTTTTGTATCACAGCATCACAACAGAGATGGAACAGCACCATCATGACCCTCAGGAGACATCTCCTCAGCACTGCCCATTTCTAGACACAGAGAACTCCAAGGAGGGTAAGTCTGGGACTGTTTTAAGGGTTGCAGTTTCTCAAGCTCGTCTGCAGGCAAACTGGGATTCCTTATTCGGTGTCCCTCTAAGCTCCTCACTCCCCAAACCCTGCTCAGCCCAGCTGCTGCCTGTGCCTTGCCTCAACCCCGCAGTGGAAAAGTGCCTTTTGTCCTACAACAGAGGAGATTTCTTGCACAGGTCTAGCTGGGAATCCCAGAGAAGGGACATTTCCCCCAAGGTATGGGGGAGCACTGCAAAGAGCTGCAGCTGTAAGTCCTCACAAAGGCTAACGAAAGGCAATGGACCAGTGTGTCCTGCCAATCCAGATAGAAAGGATACTGAGGCCACTGGCACTGCTTGGCAGGCTGCCATGAGGAATAACTCTTCAAAAATAGAAGCACGCTAATCTGAGGAACCTGCTGGTATTGTCAATGACATTAATGAAGTGTTTGGAAAACCAGAACAAATGCTTTGGCTTTCTGGGGCTGTCCCCCCCTTGTAATTTTCCACAGCACCCGAGGAGTGCTCCGGTGGCAGCGCAGTGCTCTTGGTGCTCTCCTGCTCCCCAGAGCAGAGCAAGGAGTCGCCTCTGGGGTCTCCCAGCAAGCCTGGCCCCTGTGCAGCAAAGCCTGGCCAGCCCTCAGGGAAGAGGCTCCCCAGAGCAATTTCCACTGTGAAGCAAAGCCCATCAAGCATACTCAGTATGCCCAGGGGAGATGGAAGCTCAGTCTCCTCTTCCTTCTTGTTTTCATTCCTTTTCTCAAGCCCCCTCTGGGTTCTCTTTCACCACCATGATCAGGGCCTGCAGGATGGCAAATTTCTCCCTGGCAGAAGGGCTTTGGATTCCACAGCTTTCTCACCACTTCCCTCCTTCTGCAGTGGTCAGTAATCCTTCATATTCATTGCCAGCCATGACATCCACTCTTCATGTATGGTCTAATCTAGGACAAGGCAGTGCAACCTAAACTTGGATTTCAATTAAATTTTTGAATGAAGCTTTTGTTGTAGCTGGTTACCAAAAAACAGAGAAAATCACCTTTGAAGATCAGAAAAGCTTGTGTTCCTAACTTAGCCAGGTGCCACCGTGTCTCTCATAAATGTGGTGTTGCAGTATGTCAGTTCTCTGAACACTTCTTGTTGCTGCTCCTCCTGGTTGCTGCTCAAATTTTGCCTATTTTTTCACTTGATTGCAATGAAAACATTTGTGGCAATACTGTAAAATGTATCTATGGACTGCTTTGTCATGAACATCAGTAGTCCTTCAGTTTAAAAGATGAAGGACATGGGGAGAAATAAAACTTAAAAGTCCTTTTCAGACTTTTTCCAGGTAGTTCTGTAATGAAGATTTATTGTACCATTCTGAAAACACGTAAGCTCAAACTCCTCTAACTTAAAGCTTGCTGCAGTGCCATGGAAAAGGACAGCTGTGTTCACAAAAAGTAAAGAGCACTCTTTTACTTCTGGACAGAAGAAAAGCCAACCAAGATTTACTAACCAAATACTGTATTTTAAAATTACAGGATCAGATTTTTTAAGGGTCTTAAACTCACAGTTACTAGAAGTGATACTTCCTACCTACAAAAAGCCAGTGACATTGAAGACGACTTCAGGGATTTTTTTTTTCCCTATTCTGAAGGCTGTTGCACAAAATGTTGGCAAGTGAGCAACCGTCTGCTTGGATTTTGCATCCAGCAGTAGGGAAGAAAAACGTTCTTAAAAATGCAGGAAAATTCGTTTGGATAGTCACCAAAACCAGTCCAGAAATTGATGGAACTAACGATTTTGGTTATAAACCAGCTACATCCCAAAGCCAACATCTCTGTAAAATAATATTTCCAATCAAAAGATGCTTCTTGTCACAGATGGACTTTAACTCGCTTCCCCTGCAGCACTGATCACAGCTCTGCCATGGTACATGAAGTGTTTGCCACAGTGCCTGGAGCAGCAGGATCTGGATCCAGAGACAGCCAATTCCCACCTCCCGCCCACCACCACAACAAAGTCGAGGTAACATGGAGTCATCTCCACCCATCTTATGTTCCTAAAAATGCAGTTCATTAAAGCAATAGCTTATTGATTGGCTGGCAGGCTCTCTGCCACAACCTGTGCAAGCTGCCAGTCCCCAGCAGGGCTAAGTCAGACAGGAACTATTTCTACTCTGGTACAACCGCACAAATTAGCTCCTGACCACATTATCTGTAAGAGCAGAGGGATTATCTATTGTGGCCACACTTTTGTAGAGACCTGGACTTTTCAATTTGATTTTTCTGCTGTGGGGCAATTAACAACAGCCTTTTCACATAATGAGCGTTCCCTTACCAAATATTTATTCAGGATAAAAATCCAGAAATGGACAACAGACAGATGCATAAGCCATTATGTGCCATTAAGTCCTTAAGTGCAGCAGCATTTCATCCTGCACATACTTGAAATACTTTGTCAGGCAAGCTTCCAATTAGTCTCCTGTGGCAGGACAGCTGGCCCTGTGCAGCTGCGGGGGAGGCACCCCGATAGTTGTGAAGGCACAACACTGCCCCTCTCACCACCCCACAGGCTGAGCTTGAACATCTCTGGCCAAGGAACGGCCCTTTGTACTCGAGGTCTTGTTTGAAGCTTCCAACATCCAACATCCAGCATCAGCAAGTCCAGTAACAGCTCCTCTGAGACCTGGATCCTGCTGTCACCTCCCAGGGATTCCCAAAGAAGTGGAAGTGCTCAGCAGCATCAGGATCTGGCTCCTCTGTTTAGGTTCTCCACAGGGTCCGCCTAGAGAGGCTTAGAAGCACCTGTAAGATGTCTAATACTGCCTCCAAAGGACAACCATCCTGATGACTGCAGGAACTAAGCTCTACAGAGATAACCATGTCTTCTGGCTCCAGTCCAATGGGACTTGAGATGATCTAGGTTTAAGGGCAGCCACATGGGATGATAACCATTGTGCTGTTCAGCAAGTTCCAAATCCAGTCACTCCTACTGGCAAGGATTCTCCTAGATTCATTTAGATGGATCAGAAGGAAGGAAACTCAGTTCATTTGCTCTGTCCCTTCTACTAACCAAATTTAGAAATCAGAAGAATTCCTCATAGAGAAACAAATACCTCAGAGGTTGATAACAGGGCAGAGTTTCCATTCAAGTTTCTGCTTTTGATCTGGTCCAGGACTTTACTCTTTGCTGCCTTCTGTTTCCTCCTCTGTAGAACACCCATCACAGAGACATCCAGCACAAAAGCCACAGGCATCAAACAAGAACACTCTTTCCTGCACAGCACCAAGGTCACAAGGGCCAAAAAGGGAGAGAGAGGACAAGGCAGCACGAGACCTGTGCAGCCACTTGCTGTGTGGGTTTGAGGAGGTATTTCTCTCCAGGGCACTGGCACTGTGTACAGAAGTCAGCAAAGAAAAACATTCCTGCCCTACAAAGAGCACCTGTTCCACCTCAGTGTGTAAGAAATGAAAAAAATTTAATGCTGTATCACATTTTTTTCCACATCACTGGGGCTCTCTAGAGAACAGGGAACCTGGAAACAGCTGTTCACAGAATCAGCAGCTGTTTCCGCGAGGTTGGGATGGGAAGGGCAACATGAAATACATAAATTACACTTCTTTCCAGATATGGTATTGTAAATATCAATTTGGAACAATAATTAATATTTATTACCCTTTTAGAAAATCCTCTCATAGCCTTTCAGCCACCTAGCAAACACTTTACTGCAACTCCTCAGAAGTGCTATGAGTAAGCTGTAAGGCTGTTCAGTGGTGTGATCTATTTTTTATACCCTTGCCCTCTGCCTTTAAAATTTTCACTAGTCTAATCCAAAGTTGTTATAGAGAAGAATTCCCGTTCCTGGACAGGGAGCCTGTCCTTCCCTAAATTGATTAATTTTTCTCTTCTATGACAGGCTATAAATCTATGTCTCCCACTGCAACTTCATGATCTTCAGGTTTTTAACCATCCACTTCTGTGAGCTTTCTTTTCCCATAGTTCTGCACCAGACTGGAAGCTGTGATTTGAGAAGCCTGTCCCTTTTCCCAGCACTGGAAGTCATTCAGCCCTTTCTGGCCCACTTGAAAGAGAGCCCGTTCCAGCTCATCGAGCCGAGCCACCAGCGCAGACGTGTCCTCGTTGTAGGCGTTCTGAGAGGAGTCCATGATGCGGCGGAAACGGGCAATGAACGTCTGAGGAAAACAATCAGAGTCACTGACAGGTAACACAGAGCAACCCCCAGCTCAGACCTGGAGGCCTGAGCTTTCACAACTGACAAGCCAAATGTTTAGGCTCCTGCTCACAGCAAGCCAAGGCTCTGCAACCAGCACAGCACTTGTTAAGCTTGGCTACAAAGACAAAACCACTTCACGCCTGAGCTGGGACATCAAATGCCTGATACTGGATGGGAAGCAAACACAGAATTGGATTTTGGCTGCTTCCTCACAACAGGCTTGAGGAGGCCACAGGATACAACACAATTATTCACAGAATTCACAGAATGTATGGGTTGGAAGAGACCTGCAAGATCATTGAGTCCAACCCATGCCCTAACACCTCAACTAGATCATGGCATCGAGTGCCATATCCAGTCTTTTTTTAACATGTCCAGGGACGGTGATTCTACCACCTCCCCAGGCAGTCCATTCCAATACTTTACCACCCTTTCTGTAAAAAACTTTTTTCTAATATCCAACCTATCCAACCTATATTTCCCTTGAAATCTTATTATGATCAATTCCCTCTCATTTATTAAGCAATCATTGCTTTAGAGCGGGAGGAATGAATCTCATGCCACAGCAGCTGCTGCAGGAACGTGCAAGCTGCAAGTTGTGAATGTCCTGGAAGTTAAGCCAAAGTGCTGCTGAAAAGCATTCAGGCTGCTAGAAGAACACTTAACCATGAAAAAGGTGAAAAACCAAACTAATCTACAACTTACAAATAGCATTTTGAAAAGCTAAGCAACAAGATGTATTTAAGATATTTTATTTTCCTCCCTATCTTTGCTTTTGGGAATTGGAAAAAAAAGGGTTGAACTCTTTGAAAACTGTGCTTTGTTATTTCAGAAGATGATTTTAGAATGGTCAGAACTTATAGGATAAATATATTATAAATTAATAACTGTCATTTTGACTTTGTCAATAAACAGTTACACTTCCCATTCATAGTTCCAGAATATTTCGAAGCAGGTTTTTAAGTCAGCATAAGTCCCCTCTAGTTTGCTTTTAAAAAGAGCAATCAAACCTGGCATGCTTTGATTTCTCTGTCAATGAGTTCTGCTGTGGCTTTTTTTCCTAAGATGTCCATTAGCAGAAAGAGAAAAGACAAGGAATGGCGTGGGCACCTCTCAATGCACAAAGCACATGTTCAGTGGACAGCTCCAAGAAAGCAGCAGCACTTTAAAGCCTCTCAGCATCAGCCTTAATGTAAAGCACAGAGAAAGGAAAAAAAAAATGCAATAAAAATCATCCCAGGCCACTTAGAGACCGGGCTGAAGAGATCTCAGAGCTGTTAGTGGTTATGTTTAAAAGCTCAAAGAGACTGAAGTCCGGAAACAGACAAAGATGACATCCATCTTTTAAAAAAGAAAGGGGAGATGGAGTGGGAGAAAGGAAGAGCCAGGGAATTATAAATCCATCGGCATCAATTCCTGGAAGCATACTGGAACGAAGAAGCAATACAGAAACTTCTGCAAGAGAATAAAAGAATAGCAGCCATCGTGGACTTGCCAAGAACAAACTCCCAGAGCCTGTCCTGGTTTCCTGCTAGGGCGGGATGCCAGGCCTCGCACAGGCAGGGAAAGCAGCAGAGGGGTATCTGTCATGGGGCATTCTTGGAAGATTTAGCTAGACCACCCCTAGATGGTCAGGAGAGACAGCCATCATCCACAGCTCCTGTCAGGAGGGAAGAACACGCTGAGTGGAGTTCCACTGGGGTCTCTGTGGAACCAAGTATTGTTTGAGATGTTAATTAACGAGCTTGCTAAAGGAATAGAAGCTGTGCTTGTTAAATCAGCAAGCAACATGCAGGAGAAGGAGAAGGGATAACTGCAGGCATGTCGGGGAGCAGAACTCTTAATTCTGACAGAATTCAGAATTCAGAATTCAGAAGCACAAGCAGAATTCTTAATCCTGACAACTTAGAAATATGGTGTGAAAACAATAGGATGTAATTCACGCAGGACGAACAGAAGGTTTTACATTAAGGCAGAACTAGTACAAACTCAGGAAATTGTTTGCAGATGCAACTTGTACCATCTCACTGTGGCCTGCAAACCAAACACAGATCCATGTGACTGCATCGTGACAAACCAGATGCTGCAGCACGATGAGCCAAGAGCATCACAGCCACACAAAACTCACAAAGTAATCCTTTTGTTTTCATCAGCACAAGTCCTGAGCATGAGACTGCAAAGCTGTTCAGGGCACGGCACGGAGGATGCAGAGCCACTGGAGAGACAACACCAGGGCACAATGAGGGCAATCAGAGGTTGGGAAGCATGACCCATAGAGAGTTATCAAATGAACTGGGACTGCTGCAGGAAGGAAGAGAATAATCTGCCCTCAGCGTTTATTTTGTATGAGACAAAACAGAACAGAGCTCGTATTGCTGTGAAGGAGCTTTGGTTCAGACATTAGAACAAACCTGCTAAGGTGAGGCTGGTGAGGCACTGAAAGAGATTGCCCACAGCAGTGTGAGGTCTCAGCGATAGAGAGATTTAAAGACAGGTACAGTTAAATAATCTTACATCTCCTCTAGTCCTGTTTCACAGGATTTTATGAAATACCATATTTACAGTGTGGTGGAAATGCCAAGCTAAAATTACACTCCTGGATGCACACTGGAGGCTTCCAGCACCAGCCTGTGCAGTTGCCAAGAGGGTCATCCATATTCAATCTAGAAGTCATTTGGATTAAACCAGGATCTTTTTCCTGAAAACTGCTAAGCAGCTGGGATCAAAAGGAAGACAGAAAAATTCAAACCCGAATTTCAAGACCTGGTTCAGATACTTGCCTGCAGGATAGTCTGAGCTATCTCAGGATTCTCTGGATTCTCAAAATTCAGGAGCTGTGAGCCAAATCCATAGTAGTAGGGCCCCATTTTATGCAGATCAACCACATTGGCATCAGCACTGAACACCGTCCTCCAGGCTTCCTTGTAGATCTTTGGCAATTCCACAGAGATGATTCTCCTTTTGCTGTCGTGCAGCCCTTTAGCAAGCCACAGTGGGATTTCCAGCTTTGATCCCTGGAGGAACAAGAGAAGCCAGAAGTTATCCTTGCCACGAAAGTACACCTGAAGCAGCCCCAAAGACAGAGAGTGAACTTTATTAATGATGATCCACCATTACAAAAAGTCAATTTTGTTTTCAGAACAGTCTTTTGTGACTGTAACATAAACCAGACATACTTCAGAGGCGCTATTACCGCAAGACTCAGAAAGTGGACTTTTTATTGATGCTCTATTGTTTAATAATTGTCAGATTATGAAACAGCAAGAGTAGAAAAAGGGGGAAAAACCAAACAGGCAAAGCGCATACGATAAAAGCAAAAATAACTTTTGATACATAGCGGGGGGCACCATCGCAGTGACCACGAGGAGAGGGCGGCCGGGCCTGGGAGGCGCGGCAGGAGGCGGGGGAG
>WEIT01000541.1:47220-81983 GCA_013389985.1 Dryoscopus gambensis
CCCGCCCGCGCCCCGCGCGGCTGAGTGGGGGATCGGGGCCGGGATCGGGATCGGGATCGGGATCGGGATCGGGGTCGGAGTCGGGGTCGGGATCGGGTCCGGCACCGCGGCTGCCCCACCGCCGCGGCTCCGCAGCCGGTCCCGTCCGTCCCCCGCACACCAGCCTGAGCTGCCTGAAAGGGGGATCTTGGAGTCGTATCAGGACAGGACAGGGGGATAAATCCGCTCTGAAACTGGGTGTCGCCGGGAAATTCCTCGCTGTGACGGTGGGGAGGCCCTGGCACGGGTTGCCCAGAGAAGCTGTGGCTGCCCCATCCCTGGAAGTGTTCAGGCCCAGGCTGGACAGGGCTTGGAGCAACCTGGGACAGTGGAAGGTGTCCCTGCCATGGCAGGGGTTGGAGCAGGACGGGCTCCAAGGTCCCTTCCAGCACAAACCATTCCAGGGATCTCTGCTTGCGGCAGGGCAGGCTGGGCACAGCTGCCCTGTCCCCCTGAGCCCCGCAGTGCTGAGGGTGCTGCCCCAGCGCAGGGCATGCCCCTCAGAATGGCTGTTCCAAAGGCAGGGATGTTTCCCTGCGGCTTAAACACCTTCACCCGCACCCACCGGGCAGTTTATGGAAAGCCGAGGGAACGCTGCCCGCGTGGTTGGTTGTGCCCGTGTTTCTCCTTGGCAGTTAAGGACGTGGCTCACCCTGCAGAGCACATGACCAGGCTGATGGATGTGGCTGTGCTGAGTAGGCAGAAGGCAGTGCTAATGAACTGTGGATACCTTGGATTTCAAGGGGAGGCTACATCCCAAAGTAATTCATTTTAGTGCTGTAATATAAATAATCAAGTCATGTTTTGATGGCAGAATCAAATACCCTGTGCTAAATTCTGGATTTGGTTGTATAAGGATAAAAGCAGTGGTTATCCCCCATTTTGATTAGAATTTTACTTCACTTTAGAACCTGACCTTGTGCTTTTTTTGCTCATTGCTTTGTTGTTTCAAAAGTAGTTAATTTTTCATCAGATTAAAATTTTCTTGCTATTCCCTGGCTGTATATGCTGAAGACATTATTTTTTCTATAGACAGTGTCTATAAAATAACATTTAAATAATCTAGTAAATATTTCAGTCGTTGTTCTGCTGAGGAAGGAAAATAAACAATTGAGCAGTGTTGAAACACCTGACAATTTCCCTGAGAAATAATCATGGAGTTATTTATAGGGGGTTTGATGATTTTTTTAATGACATTTTCAGTCCATGACTAAGGCGTAACCCAATGCATCTTTAATCATCTTTTAATTCTTATGACCTCAGCATTCTTCCTGATGCTATTTGCTCAAGCTGGATCCACTGTGATTTGTTATTGTTTTTATGCTGGTATTTTAACATCTTCATCAAAGTCAGATCCCTGCAAAATAATAAAATTTGAACCAGTTTATTAAATCTTGTGCTGTTTTATTTCATACTAAGAAAATAAAGGAACAGACGGTGTGGGCTGAGACCTCAGGATGATGTTCTTCTGTCATATCCACGTCCCCGGGGTACCATGGCAGTCTGTGCTATAAAAATCCAGCCAACAAAGAAATGGTGAGATTTTGTGAGCTGTGTAAGCAGAAGAAATGTACCCGTGTGTGTTTGTCAGGGTGACGCCCACACGCTGCCGATTCCAGTGTCCCCTTTCTCCATTAGTCGGGTACATTAAATACTGACAGCAGCTGTGAGGGCAATGCGTGCCCCCAAAGAGAGATTTAATGTAAAGGTCATTTCTTGTAAGATACTGTATTTTTATCTATGGCATAGGAAACAGATATTATATTAAATTTAGCAACACTAACTAGTCCTGTATTGTTTTTGTGGGTGTGGGGTTTTTTAAATGAGAGATTAGGACTCTCTGGAGAATAAATCCTTTTATCTGTGCACATTTTCCAGATGAGTTGCAGGGCAATTTCTGAAAGCTCTTTCTAAAGGACAGTTCTGATAAAATTATAATTTGCTGAATTGGATTAGTAAAAATATTCCCTGCTTAATGAGGTTTAGGAAACAAATCTCTCTGCTAAACATGAAAGTGTGCACTGCGTGAGTGAGAAGAGAGAACTATGCAAATGGAATATGCTTTTTCCAGAGTGCACAGCTAAGACATCTGGAAAAAGAAGAAAGAAAAGCACAATTTCCCTGTGTCCTGAGATGCCTCAGCCTCAAGTATGTGATACAGAAATAAGCACCGAGGTGCAGAAAGCCTGAAGTACTGGGTAAAACTGAAAGAACAGAGGAAAAGATGTTTACACTCACTGTAAAATCAGTTGAAGAATGGTTCTTCTGTGAGAATTTTAAAGAATAATGAGTTTGGTAGACAAAATTATGTCAGCCCTTTTTGTACTATGTTTGCCTTCTCATCCTGAGAAAGGTACCAGGCACATTCTTATTCTTGAACATTTGTGTGTGAATCTTAGTGTCAAAATATGCATGATGAGCCCAGCATCCTAAACCATATTATATTTGCAAAAATATGATTTCAAGACCTTCCTGAAGGAAAAGGAATGTCTTGTGCCATAACTGATATAGGCCAAAAACTGAGTAATGACAGAGCAAAGTGTTACAGAATTAAGGTTGAGCTGTGCTGAATAAAACCCAAATTACTGGAAGGTACTGTAGACAAATTAGAGGATTGCAAAGTATGGGAAAGAGTAAAATCTTAAAAATTGTGGAACAGCTGTTACATCTGTTCTATGTACTTCTAAAATCTTGAATACCACAGAATTCAGCCAATTTAATATCAGATAAATTTGGGGAAGCAAGGTTATATTGCCTGCTTCTTCCCAGGCCTTTGATCAGAGCAGGCTGATGTCTGTGCCTTGCAGAGCTGCTGAGCTGTGTCACGTCAGCATGTGCATGTGAGGTGATGACAGAGGCAGCTGATAGAGCCATCCTGGGTAATCTAAATAGCATTAAATACGTGAGGTAAGTCAGCTGAAAGAGCTGCAGGATGTTGATGAGAGAAGGAAGTACCTGTCCCTGTGGCCTCTCCTTACCTTACTTTTAAAGATCAAAATGGGAGAGGAATCATCAGTCTCTACATATTGGACTAAACCACAGCACGAATTAAGGTTCATCTTGAGCCTTCTTCCCCTCTGAGGTAGAGAGGATTACAGAATGATTTGCGTTTCTTATTTGCATTTGTTATCCAGCAATCAGAAACGCTGGCAGGGTTTGTTGCTGCTTTAACATCCCTAGATGAGACATCTGACTGCGGTGGGGAGCCAGAGCTCTACTGCCTAACCCTGGCTGAAGGATCCCGAGTAGAGCCCAGGCGTGTGGTGTTCACACTCCCGAGAGCCGAGCTGGTGGAAGGCAGCACACACTGTAACACAAATCCCTCACCCACAGCCCCGGGCAGAATGTCTGAGTCGCTTCAGCTACTTATTTGCTAAGTAAGTAGCTGATGCTACTTAGCTACTCCTTTCGCTCCTGGAAGTTACAGTCAACAAATTTGCATTTCCTAATCAGTTAACTTGCCTGTGGCAGTGGGAGACCTCATTTGTAAATCGTGCAGTGTCTTTGCTACCCATTTGTTGTGCAAATACGGGCATATAGCTCAAGTAAGCCAATTGGCTTCAGTAGGATTATCCTGAGGGAGTTAAGTGCTGCGTCATAGGAATAAACTCTGCTCTCCAAGAGACAGGTTCTGCAGCCCAGTACAGCTTCATTTTTTGAAGGAAAAGGGGTAGCAGCACAAATCAGTAGTGAAACTGGGGAGATAATCACTTTCCTGTTCAATTTATCTGCAAATGTGAGATGTTCAGCAACAGTATTAAGGATACACCATATTCACATTTACATTTCTGAGTATCATTCCTTTCCATGTGGAGGAAGTGTGGAGGATTGTGTCCTCACATATCCACACTTGTTGCAGATGGGAGAACAGCCACAGAAGAAATAAAGGGATTTAGGGTAACCAAACATCCTATGGGAAGGATCTTTTGGCTTCCATCTTCCAGGCAAGGGTCTCTTAGCCAGAAGGCAGCAGGGAGTCTGGCCAGCTTGTACAATGAATTTCAAAATCTTTTAAACACCTTCTAAAAAAAGGAGTATTGAAGTCATAAGATCAACCAGATGCTATAGCTGGCACTGCAAAAAACCACAAATTCTGAAAGAACAAAAAGATTTCTAGAATTCCAATATTTTTCCCAGCTGTCATTCATTCTATTGTGCAGGAGTGGATTCAGCACTTTCCAAGGTTTTTTCAACAATTGTGTCGTTTTTCTGGTAAGTGGAAAGTCACAGTTAAATCGGCAGCAGGCATTTGAAGAAGGTTTCTTTTTTTAAGGAATGGTGCCACATTGCTAAAACTTTTGATGGTTTAGTTGGGAATGCTGCCAAAATTGTTGATGTTTCTTCCATTTGGAGTTCCCTAGATGACAATTCACTATTGTTTTTGTTTAGTAGTGTGGGAAAATGGTGATTGGGATAACTGCCTTTAACAAGAAATTAAGGAAATTGCTGATGACTGTGCAGAACTGTGTATCCGCAACAAATTCTAAAGGGGTGACATTTCTCAAACTTTTAGTGTCTCGGGATGACTGTGATGATGTGAGCAGAAAACTCGCAGTATTTCAGTTTCTTTCACATCCACTCACATGATGAGGATGAAAGAAAAGTACTGTGTTCATTCTTGACAGGGAGACCCCTTCCTACTCGTAAAACACTCAAGCTGCTGAGCAAAACAATGAATCCTTTCCACAGCATAAAACATTAAACATCAGCAATTTCTTTTTCTTGTGTCTCACCATTCATAGTAAATATCTAGCGAGATGTTGGAAATGATGCTCTTCCAATTAAGTTGCATGAACTCCAACTCTATTCAGCTAATGGCTGTTCAATGCCCAGAGACAAAAAACTTCTAATGAATCAATCTTTGTGCACAGAAAAATCTTTCTTTTTCTTTTTCTTTTTTTTTTGTAGGAAATTACATAAAAACTAGAAACTGATGACCTGTTTGAAAGGAAGAGACAGGGGTGAGTTGCTATATGAGCTTCTCTTTCTAAATGATGTGGGGGCTTTTTTTTCTGAGCTATCCAGGGCATTTCCAGTAAAAAAAAAGCTAAAATCTGCATCTTTAATGCTGTGAAGAAGAGATTATTCTTTGTCTTTCAGACTCAGATAAGCAATTGTAAATCTGGCTACAGATATTTTTCATGCTTTTCTCTTTATATCCTAATACTCTTTTTTTTCATTCTAGGTTCTCAATCTTATTTACATTACCGTGGAGAGTTTTATTAAGTGAGTTATTGGGAAAAAAAAAGAAGCAACCCTATGCTTTTCTCAAGATCCAGAATGAAAGCTTGAGTTCTGAATTGCAGGGAGAGTAGGTTCCTACCAACTTACATATATGTAATCAGTCAGTTACCACAACATGAACGCTTTCTAAACAATTTCTTCACTGCCTTCATTCAGATTTCTTCTATCTGGCTTCTTCAGGATCACAAGCTGGAGAGGATGCAGTCATCTGCATTTCATGTGCTCAGCTGCCTCTGCTCTTTGAACCATGGTTTCAGCGTTACTCCAGCCCTTCATCCGTCAGCACTAGATGAGAAGAATACTGATACTGCAGGGCTTTTTAGGAGCATAAATGCTCCTTTTGGCTCATGGCTCACTGTCTTCAGCCAGCAGAATCTCTGAATTCCTTAAATGTGATTGCCTCTTGGCTGCTGCTTTTCAGTTCTGGACTGTGGGTATGTGGTCAGTGTCCCGTGTTTTCTGAGGCATACTAGGATGGGAAAAGATCCAAACTCTTTCTTCTCTGATCACATATGGGAAGGGAAATCTAACAGCACCTCACTGGAGCACACTGCATTGTGTCAAAAAGGAGAGAATCTTGTTCTTAACTTGTGAGGAAGCTTTTCATCCTTCAAGAAAAGAAAATGCTGTAGAAATGTCAGGTTACGCCGAATACATACTGAGAATTAGGTTGATACAATGTGATTACAGTCAGAATGAGCACACCAAAAATTCTGTGTCCCAGAATTCTGTGTGTGAGAAGGACTATTAATATAATATCATCAAGGAGTTCCAAGAGGAGCAAAGCAAGCCCAGTTTCTTGCTGGCATTCCTGATGTCATGGGGAGATAGAGAGGTGGCTGCTCCAAATCAGTTTCTAGAGGTGGGCTGAGAGCAGCAGTTTCTGAGCTGTTCAAAGACATCAAAGGCAGAATGGAAGATTTGGGCAAGGTTTATCAGGGAGACCCTCCCACTGAGTCATGAGGAGCAGAAAGGACCCCCCTTGCTTTCTAAACCTCTTCTCAGAGACAAGATGCAGCTGATTCCAACTCTACCCCCAGACTTGGTCAGTGGTTTATGTCTAAAGGATTATATAGGTGTAATTGAGTCTTCATACAACTTTGACTTTCAGGAGCAAGGGTGGTAAACCAAATATATATATATATATGAATAAAATAACTTATTTATTTGAATTGATGATTATAAGATTAAGAGATATTAATCAGAATTATTTGCTACACAGAATAGGTAGGTATAACTCGCAGTGCACTATTTATTGCAGCATTATTGAATCAATAATATCAAGCCAACAAAATAATCATTAAGCAGAGGTTGATGTTACTCACCCATAGCAAGGACTATGGGCAAAGCTCTTTTGCTCCTGAGATGTTTAACTTCGGGGTTGATGAGTCTGGCTGGTCTCAGCATTCTTCATCACCAAAAGCAGCTGACCCTCCTTCCAGCACTGCTCACTTTTGCACTTAGGGTGAATTTAGAGCTGTTTCACCCCCACGTGGGCAAAACATCCTGATACAAAGGGATGCCTGTGGGCCCCTGCAGGTTCCTCTACCCACTATCACTTGCCAGATCAGGTGGTAGGAGCTTGGGAAGCATGTGGGGAGAGTTTGAGAGGTTAACCATTGGAGTCCAGGGATTAAGGGAAAGATGCAATTCATTTTGAGCATCCTATCTGGAAGAATTCCAGTGATTCACAGTGTGGGGGAATGCAAAAAAGAGACAAGACAGGCAGCTTGCATCGTCTGACAGCTGAGTGGCTCTGTAGTTCTGAGAACATCCTGTCTCAGTGTATCCTCAGATCTGACAGCTTTGCTCTGTCAGGCAGGGACTGCTCTGTGATCCTGTAAAGTTTATCTTGGTTTTCATGAAACACCCCTGTACATGCCCAGCAATATATCTCATTGCCAGTAAGTCAGCAGTGTGCAAGTGCCAGCAGCTAAATATCCAGGAATATTATATTCAAAAGTGACAAAACCCCATGAGATGTGTTAAAAGCAAACACATTTTATCTGGACTTTGTGGCTTGTACTCAGTGGCAGCCTTTATCACACAAACACAGATGAGGATTTTTGACAGGGTTTTAACCTCTTCTGAGAGAAGCTGTGTATCTTTTGATTTTCTCATTTTTCTTACAATCCTGTATTTACAAGCAGAGCTAGTAAAATAACAGAAAAACACATTAAGTGGGGAAGGTTTGGCAAACCCAGCATAATCTCATTGAGACGACTGATGGGTTTAGATTTTGTTTTCAAAAAAAGGAGTTCAAAAATCTATCTCCTCACAGAATTTGGGGCAAAATACTTCCATGGTATAAATAGATATAAATCCACTACAGAAAGTGCAGCTATATCCATTCACGGAGGGGGATTTTGTTGTTTTATTGATAACATCAACATGTATCAACACATATCAACATGTATCTGTGGATAGCAATTCAATATTACAATTAGCAGTCCTTAAAGACATTGACACGTTTGATGGGTGCTTCAATGCAAATGCTTTGCTTTTCCTCTCTTTTGACTAATAGTCTCCATCCTGGAGCTGCAGGGTGCATTAAACGTTGCGTCATATACATTTTTGCCTCTCCCTTATGCCTCTCCCTTCTGAGACATATGCAGGGCAGAGTTGTTTCTGTGCTCCAATTCTAAATGCCCACAATTCTATGGCTTTCTAGCAGAGATGTCAGACTGGATGATAGTTGTTTTTTACTTCAGGTGAAACATGATAGAGTTTGTGGTTCCTAATGAGCTCGTTCCACAAACCAAGTCTCAGCTTTGCGACAGTGAAATGTGTGAGTCAGACCTTAAAGATAAAGGTCTTATGCAATTGCTTAAAATTGCAGCAGGTTGTTTATAACATCCTTTGCATTCAAGCCTACTTTGGCTTTAAGCATTAGGAATAATTCTGTGACAGAGCAGTGCACTGGATCTGTCAGGGCTGGAGTTAACTCTCTTCACAGCCGCCTGCGTGGTGCCCTGCTCTGCATTTGTGCCTAAAGCAGTGCTGCTGCTGCGGCTGCTGCCCCAGAGTTTTGGCTGCTGCTGAGCAGTGCTTGCACAGTGTCAGGGCTCTTTCTGCTCCTTCCTCTAGTCAGTGAGCTGAGGCATGAGGCAGCAGATCGGGAAGGAACACGACCAAAGGGATATTCCATTCCTTATGACATGGGCTCAGTAATAAAAGCTCAGGGAGAGGAGGTGGAGGAGGAGGATGTTTGTGGTCATGGTGTTTGTGTTCTCAAGCAATGGTTGCACATGCTGAGACCCTTCTTCCCAGGCAGTGGCTGGACATCTGCCTGCTGATGGGAAGTAGTGAATGAATCCCTCTTTTTGCCTTTGCTTTCCCTATTGAACTTGATCCATGAGTCTTTTCACCTTCCTCCCTTTCTCCCCACAGAATGGAGTGAGTGAAAGGCTAGATGGGTGTTTGGCTGCTGCCTGGGGATCAACCCATCACAAGCCCTAGAAACACTCAGCTCCTGTTCCTCATAAACACTGCTCATCTTGTTTGAGGCAAAAACCTTGCTTGAGGTTACAATGTTATTGCAGAATGTTCCTCTGCTTTTACATTTTCACCTACTTTTACATTTTCCCTTGCATTCCATTTCCTTTGAAATAATTAGACGTGGATGTAATGACATCATCCCAGTTCACTCTGACTGCCCACAACAAATTTGGCTGTTTCTGCAAAGCTGATTAGGAATGACTCCCTTAAAAACATTGAATTTAAATTAGCATTTAGTTTTCAGAGTGAATGTCTCATAGAAACCCAACGTCCTGAGGTGTCAGAGACTGGTACTGATTTCCTTCCCTAATTCAGCAGGTTCGTACAAAAAGGTTGGAAGAGACTGGACTACACAGTTTTAAAAGGAGCTGTTTAAAACTTAATTTGTGCAGCGTCTCTGCCCAGCTTTTTCACTGGTGCCATTGCAAGGTGCCTCATCCCCAGAAGGTTGCTCACAAGGGCGGTCTGACCCCCCCAAGGAGGATGGCAGAGCAGCTGGCCAGGAATATGCTTTGTCTTATTTTCAGTCTCATCTTTTCACTGTGTCCATTCTACACAACCTCTGCTGAGCCCATGGGCTCAGAAGCTTCAGCTCCATTAATGCAACTCCTGACTTGCAGTAGCTTGATGTATGATCCCCAAAGAAGTTTGAGTCTGCCACTGCTGCCAGCAAGTTCAGCCCCAGCCCAGCCTCTGGCCACACATACTACCCATGTCTCCACACCAGTGGAGAATACAGTTATTTCATAACTTTTATTATTTTCTTTTTTCCAGCTTCTCTTTTGCTTGTGCTTCCTGCAGTTTTTATAGAAAGATATTTTTAAAAGGTGGGTGAACTGCTTCGTTATTACTTGTGTTTGCTCTGTATAATGATGGGTATTTCTAGCAGAATCCATCATTTTAATCCAATTCTTTGCCACATATACACACAGAGAAACAAAATGCCTTTAGGACATCATATATTTGCAAAGAACATTAGTACTGCAGTGAGGTAGATCAGTTTCATGCATTCATTTGAAGACTGGGGTCTAAATTTAGATTTATTCCCAAATGAGAAGGGATTTGTGGCCTCAATTTCAATAGCTGTTTCAATCCAAAACTACCACAGGAGTCAGTGCAATGAGAAGTCTTTGATTTGGAGTCTGGGAAGGAATGATAGATTAGAAGCTGGACCTCCAGCCTTCAGTGGAAATTCATGGCAGAAATTCCTTGGATGCGTGACATTGGTCTCTGCCCAACACTTCTGTGAGTTGTCAATGTCACCAAACTGCCCTTGATTTATGGCAGCTTACTCATAAGGCCCAGGTGTCCCTGGATGATACAACAAACCATTCACATCTTTCTTAGGTTCGTGGTGCTTAAAGTGTAGGTTTGGCATTGCAGCCTCTGAACCTGCTTTCAGTGCAACACTCCCTGCTGTGCAGCGAAAGCCACAGCTCCAGGTGAGAGATTTGTTTTGGGCTAGAAGTGTTACCCTGCTTTACCAGCAGTACAACGGCAGCTGGTCCCAGAGCTGGTGTGGTTGTCACTGTCGAAAAGCTTCTGTGTTATCTGTAACCCTGAAAATGACAAAGCATTTTAAAGTGTGTGGGGGAAATTCAAAAAGTTATTGTGTAGCTTATGAGCAGGTCTTACACAGGATGCAAAGCTGGGGTCAATTCTGTCATTTTGTCTTTCTATATTAAGTGTCATAATCTTTGCCCCTTGTATATGTGTATCCTCCATCAGGGAAAATGGTAATGAGTTTTCATGCCAAGGGGATATTAAATCCCCATTCCCCTTCAGTAATGTATAATGTCAACACAGCCTTTGATGAATTCAGCTTCTTCTTAATTAGATGCTTGAGCAGGAGATTATTAATCCATTTATCTCAAATTCTAATTGTACCATGAATTGTTTGCTGTTTCATGCCCAAGTTTATGATCATAGTCATCTTCTTACAATGTTTAAGGAGTCATACTCATAAGTGAATGTATTTCTGGAAACTTGAATTTTTGTGTCCTTATTTGTATTAATTTCCTCAATATGTGTGTGTAGATATTCTGAAAGCCCCACTCCATAAGCCAGGGCTATCCTGCAACACAATTCAGCAATTGCAGCTAGATGCCATTTCCATGGTAGTGACATCAGGCCTTTAAAAAAGTGAATTTTAGCACCAGTAAGGGGAACTGGGTGCTTCTCATGGCAAAGGCTGAGGGTTTTATACCAGAATTACTGAGTGGGCTTGATTTGAAGACCAACCAGCTTTCAAATGCACATTAAAACCATAAACTTCAGTTGTGATACTAATGTATAATATACTAATGATCCTATAGATCTAAAAATCAGTCCTAGGACATTCAGGGCAAGCCAGTCCATTTGTTAAAAGAGCATGTAGTTGCCTAAGTGACACACACTTGCCTGGATGCAGCCAAGGATTCTTTTGAAAATGTCCTCAGAGCAGGCAGAAGGGTTTTTTCCCTTTGAACATGCTGAACTGGCCTAGTTTGCAATCCATGGTGAATACTGCAATGGCTCCATCTGCTGAAACAACTAAATCACTGGGAGCTTCAAAAAGTTGTAGCAAATGGGATTTTTTTCTCCTGGGGTCTGTGCTACTCATCCCCTCTGTGTTTCTGTGTCTGGGGTGGGTATTTCAGGCCGGACTCAGAACATACTGTAGCTTCCCTGTGTGTCTGCATGTCCCCATGGAGCAGTGGGTCTGACAGGCATGTGGCTGACATTCAGTCAAGTGGAATAATAAATGATAGTGCGTGAAGCCACTTTCTCAGTGTTCCTGTTTTTATATGGGCTGTTGTGTAGGGCTGCTGCATGCAAATAGGGATTTAATGGCACCATCTAAATGGCATAGTGATACCTGGGAAGAGAGAAAGGTATTAGAGTGAGGATTTTTCTGTTGTGTTCTATGGTTTTAACTATCTACACTGGCTGCTATTAAAAAATACAAACAAACCCTCCCACAGTCACTTCCTATTCTAAATACTGTGGCAGATGACAGCTCTTCTGGCACCGCTGGGCTCACGTGTTGCCAAACGATTGCTGTCCAGTGGTGTTTCTGATGTCCTCACTGACAGCTTGTCCTGGTTGTCCTTCCCAGTGCAGAGCTTGTTACTCATTAGGGTCCCTGTATCTCACTGCTGAACAAATTCCAACCAGGGTGAGGCTGCCTGCTCCCATCCCTTCAGCTCTGGGAGGCCCCTCACGGCAGAAGCTGTGAGTGTGTTCACAAGCAGCTGGGCTGAGTTTAGTTCCAAGTATATCTAAAATAAAATCATATCTGCACATCTGAGTGCCTCTGTATCTTGTTTAACACAAGAGAATGACTTAAGGTGCCTGTTTTGAATGCATCTGGCAGACTGCAGGAACAGAGATATCTGCAGTTGGATTAGCAAACATAGGGGGGTTTCTTGCACTGTCTGCACTCGGGAAGCTGTGGTCACTTGGTGTGTGAGCTCCTGCTTCTCTGTAATGGTTTTACTCTCCTTTCTCGTAGTTGGAGGGCAGCTGACCTTGTTTGTGTATCCCATCACTGCCCTGAAACTGTTCTCCTGCTACCAGGCGAATCAATGCACGGAGCCTGTAAGAGGAACTGCCAGGACACAGAGACAGCCGATCCCAGAACCCTTTGTCAGCGTGGTTGGCAGCAGCCATTAAAAACTGTGATCTGTTTATGCATGGGCTGAGCTCAGAACTGGGATTTCTGCACCCTACAGTTTTCTGAACCCCTCCCAGGTCTGCCAAAGACGTACTTTGTGACTTGGAGAAAGTCAGATCTCTGTTTTTCTGTTTCCACTCAGAGAGGGTCTTGGGCCATGGAGATATCTCTTGCCTCACCAAGACTGGAAGGATTAACTGACCTGTACATTTGAAGTCATAAATTGCTGTGCAGGGCCAGACTCTGCACCAGTGCATAAAGGGAGGTTTTATCATTGCTTTTGAAGAGAGGAGAGCTGTGATCCAAGTGCCTACAAGAGGGCAAACCCCACAGTGACAGGGCAAGTTAATGCATAAATTCCTTCCCCTCTCTCCCTCAAACCTCCTTGTGGGCTTTTCTTATTCACTTAATAATATTCCTGCTCAGTTTTCAGGCTCAGCCTTCTCCTGACCTTTGTTTGTTCCCCCTCTTCCTTCTAGCAGGGCTCTTCTGCTTGAAAACGGCATTTTGATTCATTTTGTGCTCTTGACTTGAAGCTAATAGGGTTCATCTGATCTGGTGAGTCAGAGGAAGTTCCTCTGCATCTCTGTCTTGTGGACTGAGTGAAGCAGAGCCTCTGTGGAAGACAGACATGGGATCATAAAAGAGTGTGTACAATGTGCCTGACTCAAGCTTGTAACTAATTCAGTGTAAAACATGCCTTTTTTGCCATGAGTATATGAGGAATTATGGCTAAAATTATTTCAGTTCCCCTCTGCCTCTGACAAATTTGAAAGCAGTGTTATACCGGCGCTGAGGGGTTTGTTTTGCATACTACACTGCACGCTTCTTTTTAGTCAAAGTCTTATTTATTCGGCTTTTTAACTTCTCTGCTCTCCTCTTCTTAGAACATATGAATCTTTTTAATGTAGTACCCAATGTTTTCTGGTTATACTACTAATATTTTGTGGGGCACATAACCTCAAATTGGAGACTTTTCATGAGAGGATCGCTTTTTAAATTAACCCAAGAATGGCAGCATTGGATTCAGACTTCCCATGTTGTCTGTGTGGCAATGAAGAAGTCATTTGTGCCAGAGGCCCAGCTCACAGCTGGAACCTTAGAGACAAGAGGAAGTGATGCCGTGGAGGAGCTCATAGTCAGGTGCCAAAACACAAAGAGACAAAATTATTAATTTTTGCAGTGGTCTGGCTGCTCACTGTGCCCCATTTATACGTTGGGGCAGCAGTGCTGGGGTAAGCAGGCACACCAGTTAGAGACAGTGGGTGCTCTGGGTCTGGGGTGGTGGAAGGGCCCAGTGAAACCCAGGAGTCAGAGGGGAGGGATCCCTGACCCTGTTGGCTGGAGACTGCCCAGGGATCAAAGCAAAAGCAGAAGGGGGTGCAATATTCCTGCTGATACCATCCCCTTGACGTCATGAGAAGCTGAGTAGTGCAGGATCAGCCATTCCTGGTTATGTAACTCATTTGTGGCCTCAGATTCACTTGATCCCTTTTATGCATTTTGTTGGCAGCAGAACATTCCAGCCATTGCCCCAGGAAGGATGAAAGAGGGCAGTCAGAGCAGATCACATACCCAGTGAACCTGAAAGGGAAAGGTAACTAACCATCCTTTTCCAGTGGTTACCTCTTCTCTGTCAGCAGAGTAGGAGTTTTATAACAAATCCTACCCGAAGTTGCTGAGATAGGCCAGCAAGTGGGTAGCTTCTTCCACCAAAGGAATAACTATCCTTTCATAATCTCCTAGATGTGACATTATTCCTTCAAAATCCAACCTTTGTTGGAAATTACTGATTTTAGAAGTGACCTGAGATTGCCAGCTTCAAGCTTGGTGTTGCATATTTGACAGCACTTTGGGTATAAGAAGTTCTGCCACCTCCTCCTGCCTGGCCTGTTTTTTTGTATATGTATCTTTCACCAGGCAATAGAGACAGAGAAAAAAGTTCAAATGGAAAGCATTTTTAGAAAATCACAAGTGTTGGTGGCTAGTGAGTATTTCAGGGCACATGCAGGTCCTGAGAACATTTTCAAACACATTTTTGAATTATCCCTTTTTGGTGGCTGATAAAATTAATTTGCATCTTTGAAAAGTCCCTTCACTTGGACTCCTTGGGTGCTGTGAAGCTTTCTGTGTTCTGAAGGTCAGGGTGTTAGCTTAGGTTCCCAAATGGCAGTCTAACATTAGATATCTGTTTATTGAAAATCCCCAAACTCATCATCACGAGTTCCACGTGTGATGCATGTCTCACAGGCCTGCAAGTCATCAAGCCAGGCAGCCTGTTCTGCAGAGCACTGGTGATAGTGCCTGCACGCTGTGCAGCAGTGCAGGGGTGCTCTTTGATCTGCTGGGCAGAGATAAGGCCCTGCTAAGAGGATGTATTTACCTTAGAAGCTCTCTTTGATGGGCCCTCTCATTTGTGAGAGTAGAGCTCTGTGTCTGCTCAGTTTCTCTGAACGAACACCATATCAGCTTTTCAGCACAAGGCTTTGGGGTGCTGTACCCCTGCACTGTGCAGGAGGTTCTGTGCTGGCTGTGACACAGCAGCACTCAGTCCAAGGGACAACTGCAGTGCTTTTTATCTGCCATGAAGTGCAGATAAAGCTGGGGCTTAGGAGGCTCTTTTACCTTTGTCTTTAGATCATGGTTATAAGTCTGATGAGTGCTTTGTCATATAGGATATGCAAAAATAGAGAACAAATTTTGCACTGCACCACCCTTTAATATCAAGAATATTCTCAGTGACCTCAACAAGCCAGCAATCACCCTGTGTGATTACAGTGCAGATAATTTCTCCGTGTCATTCAGTGTTATCCCATAAATGTTGCAGTCCTGCATTTGGCTCCATTCTGTTTACTGCCACATTATTAGTTCTGAAGGAAAGCTTAAAGTCCCTATTCTTCTTTTTACTTGAGGTTAACTTATGGTAGGGATTCAGTGATGTGCTGGTCATGGCCCTGTGCAGTCACAAGAGGATGTACATGCCCCATTCTCAGGGCTGGGAATGGTCTTCCTAAAGTCCAAGGCTCTGCTTAGGATTTGTGTGTTTACGTGGGTTTCAACAATATGGTGACTCCAATCTATTTCCCAGCTACAGTTAATGAAACCATGACCGTGCACTGATACAGCACCCAGAGCTCCACAGAACAAGCTGGGGTCTAAATGTCAGAGCAGAACAGTTTGTCACTAAACCTTACACAAAAAACACTGTGGTATTTCCCTTCTTTCTTCCCAGACTCGCACTGCTTTCTGCTAGATCTCACACTTTGCTACTACCTGAATTTTCCAAGAAATTCACCGGCCAGACACAGCTATGTCATTAAATGGCTCCTGGAAGTAGTGAGAAAATGAGACTGCACTTACACCTGTCCACTTCAGAGACTCTCCTTGGATGGTAACAGTCCTTGTGTTGAGCCAAGAGATTCACACCAAGGTTGACAAATGCTTCCTGAGATACTGACATTACAACTGTGTCAAACACTGCCCTATCACACAGGCATATAACTCTTGCTGTTTGGCAAAAAGTGGGGAGCTATTCCTGAGATTGCAAAACCATTTTCTTAACTCTGCTGGGCCCTGGAGGAGCAAACGTGTCCTACAGACTGTATGTGCACTGCTAGAAATGCAGCCATCACCAGAGCTGTCTGACACTCCTCTCCTTGTGTCCAAGTCCAATAATGATGCAATTATGCTCTGAAATAATGGCAATTTCAGACATAACACAGTGGTATTTTGCTGCTCCTGGAGATTTTACTCAGCCCTTTCTAATCCCTCTCCCCTTTTTTAGGATATTTGAATCAAAGTTACTGTTTGATTGTCAGGGATTAACCTTTTAAAGGGCTCTTGTAGGGTCCAATGAGTTCACAGACATGATATGCAGCATGTGGGCCAGTGAACAAGCCCAGATTAAGCCCTCTGGTCTAGCAGCTCATCACAGGCAAGACTGAGTGTGGTGCACTGCCAGTGCAGGCAACATGCATGGTGAGAGCTCTGAAACTCCGACAGTGAGAGGAGTCCTTGCTCTGAGATGTTGACATCTTGTGTTAGAGTGAGTAATGTGCTGGGATGTGTGCCAGCCTCCGAGACCTTCATGGGAAGGCAGCAGCATAAGCAATTTCAGTGTCAGTTAATTACACTTGAAGACACTGTGGTGGTTGTGGTATCTAAACACAAAATAGATGGAGATGCAGAGCGATGCCTCAGGAAATGGTGACTTTAGTGTGACAGAATCAATGAAGGGCTTTGAAGCCTTGTCTTGTTTTCTTTGCAGATATTTCTCTTTGATCTCATGCCGAGGTCTTTTTTTCGACAGGTGTTGGGTTTTTGTTTAACGATAAAACCAATGGATCCATTGTCACATATAACAAGAGCTGCTGGATGTAGTTCTTAGCCTCTGACATTAGAGGGAGATTACGGCTGACCTGCATCGCTTAGTTCTCCCAACCTCTGCAACACCACAATACTGATGTCCTGCAGGAATGCCCCACTTTATCATGACTATACCTGTCCTCATCTCCCTAAAACACAGTGGCTGCCCCACAGATGGTGATTCCAGTGCCTACTCAGTGTAGAGAAAGGAAAGGGAGGACACAGGGATCAGGGGTGCTACCTGTCTCACTTTAAGGCCTATTAGATGACGCTTTGATCTCCGGATGTTTTCTCTTCTCTGTGAAAGACTGTAACATTTTAAGGGACTTTGGGATCCACAGAATAAAAGCTTTGTAGCTGCATTAATACAAATAATTCTTTTCCATGCTTCCCGTGGCACTCTCCCAGAAGCTGTCACTGGCTTTCTGCAGGATCTCCAGCAGAATTTCTCCAGAGCCCTTTTTCTGCCAACAGCGTGGGCAGCTGAAAATAGTAAAAGAATATTTTTTCAAAAATTAGTGGGGGGCATAAAGTATATTTTTTATGCCAGTATAAGTATGATATGGTTGCAATAAAGTCATTGCTGCATTGAAGCACTTAAAATAACTTCCCCTGCAAGCTGCTCACGCTGGGGAATGGTCTTGGCTGCTAAGACATCCCAACAGAACTTTTTTGTGCCTTTCTGTCTCAGACAGAGAAGACTGGAGGACTTTGCCTTGCTGCCCTTGGCCTGTCCTTCCTGCACAGCAGGGCTTCAGTGATGAAGGCTTTACAGCCATCCTCATCCTCTCTTTGCCAGTGCCAGCATTGCACCAGTCCATACGGACTTACATGCAGCAGGGGCTGCAGCTGTGTTTCTCCCCAGAGCAGACACAAAACAATGAGTCAGTTTGCAGGGCCTTCCAATCAAAGCTGTGTGTACCTTAATTCCTCTCTATTTTTCCTTTCAGTGCATTTTACCAAATATACATGAATCAGCAAAGTTAATAGATGTATGCAAATAGTGCCAGTTTATTTTCTTTAAGCATATTCTACTTCATGTCATTGCTAGAGGTGATGTTCTAGTCTGTTTTATTTGTTTCTCCTGGTAATAGAGTGTTTCTTTCTTACAGAATACATTTGAAATTAGCAGTAAGGTCGATCTACAAGGTTTTTGTTGAACAGCTGCTCTGATGTGTCTGTTACAGAGTTCACCTTGCACTATAGAACAAAGGAGGTCAGGAAATGCAAGCACGTGAATTCTGTTCCCTTCTAAATGCTGTCAAATTCCATTCATTGTCCTTCATGGTGGTGTTACTGAAACACCTTCACACAAAATACCAATATCAAAACCAGTGAATTTCCTGGAGTCTCTGCATAGTGTCTCTTGTGAGAATCATTATTTTGTGTAGGCTCTTTCATCAGAACTTATGAGGCTTGAAGAAGTATCACTACTTTGCAGTAGAAAGGCCTTTTTGGATAAGAGTATTTTGCAGTATTTTTTTAAACCTTCCTGGAACTTAATCCCCTACCTGGAGAGTATTTCATTTTCAGCTCTTTCCTGGCTTCTTCCTGGGCTGCTGTCTCCTGGCAGTGTAACTCTTTAGTAGTTTGGGGATCAAAGTGTGGTATCTAATGCAGCAGCATTTCATGCATCCCGTTGATCCTAAGGAAGGAGGCTGTGAATGGCTGTGTGTGAGCTGGGCTATGACAGCCTGTGCTGGCTGGAGCACACGCTCTGCATTCACAGCCAGCTTCATGCAGTGACTCGTGGTGACACAGCCACAAAGAGAGGAACACACAGAGTGTGGGCTAAGAACAAGAAACAGATTTTTTTAGAGCTGGAGTGAAAACTCCAGCACTATCTAGCAGCCATGTCCCTTTTCCAAACACTTGTGCAGGAAGAACCATCCCATATCTGAGGGAACCATGTGTGTTATTTTCTTCCCTGGTTTCATTCTGCCCACTTCAGTCACGTCACATTCCTGTGCAAAGCATCTCCACAGGTCCCCATCTGCTGGCCCTGACCCACTCAGGGGGTCTGCCACCACTATGTGGGAATTTATGAGCAAAGCTGCTGCTCAGGAGGAGCAGGGGGTCTTTTGCTGCTGCACCTCAGAGCCCTGGTGACCTTTATAGCGAGTTATTGCCCTCCCAGTCATTCGTATTATTTTAAGTGGACTTGGGCCCAGACTCAACAACCAATTTAATCGCTGAACCTCCCGCTGAAATTAATGGGCTGCAACATTCATGTTGACATTAGTGGGATTTCTCTCTTATGATTCATTCATTGCTCTTTTCTGTATCTGAACCTTTTCCATTCTACTTAAAGTGTACAGGGACTGAGCACAGCTCTGCCATCTCCGCTTGTTGCACAGTGCTCTTTGCACACCCTTCAGGTGGCTACATTCCGTGATATTTGAGGGAGAATATTAATAGCTAGGATTCTGCTCGGGGACTAGCTTTGAAGGCTTCTAGGAGGGCATTCAGACTGCATGGTCTGTGGGGCTGCCAGATACTGACTTCATAGAATTGTAGAATCTTGGAATGGTTTGTTGGAAGGGACTTCAAAGACATTCTAGTTCCATTGCCCTGCTACAGACAGGGACACCTTCCACTAGACCAGGTTGCTCAGAGCCCCAACTAACCTGGCCTTGAACAGTTCCAGGGACAGAGTGTCCACTTCGAACATGGCAGCTTCCCTGGATAAGCCTCCATCACCTGCTATCCCCACTGCAACGTGAAACACTAATTACTGGGAGGACTCATTTATAGGTGGCCTGGATAGAGCCCTTGCTTGTTGGTCCTGACTCTCCCAGCATTTACACCCAGATGTGAAGACACAAATAACTAGCACTGAAAGTTTGCTGGGCAGCTGTAGATTTTCAATTAACAAGTCTTGTTAATTTTGGGGAAGCAGCTGCCACCATTGTTTTGCATGTTTTTTCCCCTCTACCTTGTACTACTGCTGTCAAGTCATGAGGATTGATTTGTGTTTCTGTGCACTAAAGTGCAGACAGGATTCAAAGCTGAGATTCTCATCATACCTACGTTTTCCCAGCTTGGATTCATCTGACTCCCTTTGCTGCTGCCTGCCTTTCAGGCTGTGCATGTCCAGGGAATGATAATGCCAACAAACTCCAGACTTTCTGTGTAGGACAGCTGAGCCAGGTGCTGCTGGCTGCTGTGTCCAGCGATGCGTAGTCCCTCAGGGTATCACACAAGACATGAGATGGCCTTGTTTGACATCAGTGTTTTTCCTATCGCATCCACCCGAGCACATGTTTACTTCAACAGTGCAAAGTGCATTTTGGCCTCGCATCCTGGTGTGTTATTTTCTTTGCCCCAACACAAAGCATCAGCACACTCTGGAGTAAACTGTAATAGGAAGGATGTCTAACACTCTCTTTTCTGAGGGCTATGAGGAGCAGCTTTTTCTATTTGTTGCTTTCTTGAACCATCAGCATTACAATTGAGGGTATGGTGGATATTTTCTGTCTGCAATTTATCTTTTTCCTTAGCTCTAGCTCAGTGTCTTCCTTTACTCTGCAGGAGACACTCAGCAGAGGACCTGGCCCAGCCCTACAAAGGGCAACGCCCTTCCAAGTGTTGCAGTATGATTTCAGTGTCATTTTCCCCTTCTCTGAAGGATTTTCCTGTGCCCATGTTTGTGCTGGAAAAACTAGCTGGTGTTTATCACTCTTCTAATCATGGCCAATTTTCAGTATCTCTCCTTGTTTGCTTCCATGCAGTTCCTTGGTGTTTAACCTTTTAATTGCATCTTTTACTTTGTTTGTTTGTTTTTTGGAAGATCGCTGGCATCTGATCTTTATCATCTGGTCAATGATAAAGTCACTTTCCGTATTAGTTTATCATGGCATTCATGGCATTAGACTCTTGCACCTTAGAACAGGCACCTTGTGTTAGAAGTGTCTTTGTTGTCCCTCAGCTTTTTTTAATCGGTGCCAAAGCCAAGATCTTTCCCTGTTTAGCCCGGGAGCAGAAAATTGCAAAACCTTTCCATGAGAACGGGTAGGAGATAACGGGGGTATCAACACAGTGAGGTGCAGACAATGCCACGCCTGCCCCAGCCGTGCCCGAGGCCTCCAGACACGCACCAGTTCCAGCTAATCCTGCATTATACAGAGCTGAGCTCAGGCTAAAGTCACCTCTTGGCTCAGACTGGCGCTACCTTCAACGTTTGCCCTGCTTTGGGTAGGACGCCCAGCCCAGTGACCTCCAAATTATTCCGTGATTCATTGCCGCTCTTTCCTGGCTACATGACTCCCAGGCAGAAGGTGGCCCGTGTACATGCTCGTGTCACTGTCTGAGCATGGGCAGGCTCTCAAAAGTAGATTCCAAAAATTGCCCAGGCAATTCCTGTCCGATCCAGAGATGCGTCAGGGGACTGACTGTGAATTCCTTGAAAGCTTGTGTTTAAAGCCTAAGGGCTTTAAACACCTCCATTTTCTGTTTCTGTGAAACTATTTATAAAATGGGATTTATACAATTTCTCATATTCCCCTGCTTGTGTCACAATACTGAGCTGTAAGTAGAATCTTTAGTCCTGTGTAACAACCCTCATGCTCAGAGAGTAACATTGGTGTAGTTCATGATAATTAACAGGTTACTGCTGCTGTGTGCAGGCAAGGTTCAGGTTGGTAACACTCAGGGAAGGTAACACTTTGTTTAATAAACAAGAATTTATGAACTTAAGGGCCTGAGTAAATGTGTTTGCTGTCACTCTGGTCATAGAGAGGGAGAGAGACTTCTTAAAATAACAAATTGCACATGTTTGCCATCACCACAGGGCATCCCCTTCATCCAAGCCCAGAGAAGGGGGCTGAGGAATATGAGCAGAGACCAAAGATGTCCCAGCCTTGTTTCCTTAAGGGCTGTTTTTCATGCTCCCTATTCCAAAATTATCTCATTACACAGCACAGACCCATTTAGCTTTGCAATATACTCTTAGTACCTTGCCCTCTCTTGGTCTGTGAACTTATTTATATCTGAAACATTTTTATTTGTTGTCTTTTTAATGTCATATTTTAAAGCTTCCCATGGTGCTTGGCCTGAAAATGGATACTTGAAATCAAGATAAGGTGAATCTCTCTATAAGAACAGTTGCTGTGGAAAGGTGCATTTATATTACGTTATATTCAAACTGTGCTGAAGGAATGGAATTGAACCAAGAGGGAAATATGATTTTTATTGCTTGCTTCTCCTGTAAACGACACATCATTTCATCTGGCAGATTTTTTTATTGGCATTTTCCCTCCTGCCTCAGCTGCAGAATTACTGTGATTTGGAGACTGGCAATTTTACTGAGACCAGTATCTTTCATGTAAGGTGTCTTTCACCTCTTGCAAAAAGTGTGCTGCTGCTTCATTTGAAATCAGACTGTCAGACAACATGATTTGGGTTTGTTAAGAACTGTAAATCAGTTTTCAAACTAGAACACTGGCACAGGTCTAATTTGACAGATCTCTGGCATGACAGAATTTAACAAGTCAAGTTCAGTGCATAATACATGTTTGGCGAAAGCAAGATAAGACTTTCACAAAAAAAAAGTCAAAGCCCTGGTGTATCTCACATTTAGGACTGTCACTGATGTTGTGGAGGACAGCTTGATGTCACCAACAGATGACAAGGAGTCAGCAGCTAAACAAAACTGTGGATGTCCAACCACAGATTCCTCAACTAGAGCTGAAGTCATCCAGAAGCTGCTGTATGTCCCATTGAGACAGAACACTTCTGACTGATAGAAAATTTGTTTTAAAAGTGAGATAACACTTTCTCAGAAATTAATTTTGTCTGCTTGATTTTGAAATATTTCATTTGCAAATGAACACTTATCTTCTTTAGGGGTAGATAAATTCATTATATTTATATACTTTAGCCAGTAAAACCCCCCCTAATACATGTTAATACTAATTACATCTATATGTAGCGACATGCATGATGTATTTTTATGTTCATTAGATATCTATTTACCATATATATCAGTAATTATCCTCTTGAAAAAAATATTAAAAAGTTAAATGTTGAAAGTCCAGAAGTTCAAATGTGAGTTTCCAAAGAGAACAGGGACTTGTATTGATCAAGAAGGGAAACAGGATCTACAATTCCTTAAAGGAATGGGGTTTGATCAGATATATATATACATGTGGGGAGAGAGAGGGAGAGAGGGAGAGAGAGAGAGAGAGAGAGAATTTATGTAAGATCTGGTGTTTAAAAAGTTGATTATGATCTCTCAAGTAGTGTCATATTAGTCAAGAATACAGCCCTTTGCTTTCAAACACCATTAGGTTTTTAAAAATGTGTAAAATGCATTCAAAAATTTTAATGCTTAATGTAGATATTGTAGTATTATTTTATATGAAAAACAGAAATTATTTACACTTGCAGCAGGTGCTACATCAGGGCAGGGTGCAGGCAAGACATGCCCCGTCCCCAGTTTTGGTGGCAGTGGGACAGGGCAGGCAGGGATGGCAGAGTCCCTGTTCCAAGGCAGCCCCGATCAGTGGGATGCACAGCACGTTTTCAGCTGTGTCATTGCTGTTCTCTCATTTTCCAAGGTGCTGTGAGGAGCTTTGTGTCCTTGCCATATCCTCTAAGCCAAAAAGATATCAAGTGTCGTAGTGTCTGCTCTCCGGGGATGCTGGCTAATAAAGTGCTCTCCAGCTGGCTGCCAGTGCCTGCTTCTTAAAAATAACCGAAACACAGGAGGTTACAGAATCCATTAACCCCAGGATGTGTTATTATCCCTAAGCAACAAAGAGTTTTATGAGCTAAATCACAGCTTTGACAACAATATATTTTAGGAAATAATGCCATGGTCCCTAGAAGTCATGAAGCTGTCTTAGAAGTCATAGGTTTGGGGTTTTTTCAGCGGGTCTGAGATTTATTTTTTAACATTATTATTATTACTATTATTATTACTACTTACTACTACTATTATTATTATTATTATGTCTAATTCTTAATAATTTTTAAGTTTTCAAAAAGTACTATTTCTTTCCCCCGATGAAATGTGGCTTCAGACCTTGGGCTTGGAGGAAATCAGTAAATATTGCAATATGGAAACATGCCACGGTCTTTTAAATCATGACTGTTAATTTTTAATTGTAAGTTTCTGACACAGGCACAGCATCTAAGAGAACTGCAAGATTACACTTCCCAGAGTATAATCAGAAGATGCTTTCTTTGGATGCTTCATCCTCTTTCACTGCTGAAAGCATTGTCAGGAAGATGAAACTTTAGTATTCTGGCAGAGTCAGAGACAAGGCAGTGAGTGCTGGTATCTCTCATCTAGCAGATGTTTGTCCCTCCGACTGACCAGCCATTCCGGTTCTCCCTGACTGCCACAGCTTTAAAAGGGAAACTGGCACTGGTGCTGTTTGAATCACAGGCTCAGACACCTTCAGCTCCCCAGCAGCAGCACTGGATGTGCGTCACAGCTCAGGTGTGCATCAGCCAGGTGTGGAGGCTGCAGAGAGGTGTTTCCTTTTCTCCTCCTGGGAAACACCTACAGCTGGCAGATAACTTCCAGAATATTTTGCAGCATCTAATTTTGCCAAAATCTGAAGCTGATGTTTTTGGAGGCTTTCTCTTGGTGCCCATGACTTCAGTCATGCTTTTGGAACTAAGCTTGATACACCTTCTTGGCTGTCAAGGGCCAAAAAACTACTTACCATCCTTAAGTTAGTTGATTCACGACACAACTCTGCAGCTGTTATCTTGTGTTCAGGTTGTGGCCTCCCAACTCTAAATCTGGAAAATAAAACGGGATACTGCTATAGAAACGTAGCATGGCTCACAGGCAAACAGCAAGTGTTGCCTGCATTTCTGGATTCAAGGGTGGCCAGGAATCCAGCTGCTCACAGGAAGGTTTCAGCTGTGCTGCGATAACCAGCCCACATGCAATTTGTTTCTTAATGCACCTTTACCTCGCCCATGGGGAAGGATGCCCATCCAGCAGGATGGGTGTGTGTTTTCTCCAGAGCTGTGTAATGAAGCTTGGTTTAACTCTTCCTCTTGCAGGAATGCAGACTCACTCTTGCAGCTGTGGTCCAGATGGAATACCCCAGCCCAGAGATGGTTAGACAGGCACTTAATGCTCCAGTTAACCTGTTCTGTGTTTGAAAGAGGAAATAATGGTGCTGGGAAATCAGTAACATTAACCACCTTCATCTTTTTTGAGGGATGAACTTGCTATGGGTATGTCTGTCTGTCTCCTGCATGGCTCTGAAAGTTTGGCTGGCTTGAAATTTAACTCACAGGCATTGTAATTAAACCTTGGCATTTGAAGTAATTAACAAGCAGTCTACATTTTAGCATAATCTCAAAAGAACAGCAGGGTGCTGACAAAAATGAAATATGTTAATTTAAAAGTGTCAAAGTTCCTGTAAGCACGTGGTTCATACTGTTGGCAACAAGCTCTTCAGAGATAGCACTGTAGCCCTAGTAATCTAAAACCCAGCCCTTCTCTAAGGAGGGATCAAAGAAAGGAGGCTGTCTGAGGAAACTGAGAGCCAGAGTTAACATTCCCTGTCAGGGAATACATCTTACATCGCCATCTCTGCTCCTTCACCTCAAAGTCTTGGGAAGGTCCAGGAAGCCCAGACTGTGAGCCAGAAACAATAAATAGCCAGAATATGCTTCTTTCCATCAGTGCCACTAGGAGTCTGTTCATCGCCCCATGCAGATTCAGAAAAGTAAAAAATGTGTGGGTTTGGGTGTTTTAGCCCAAAAGCCTCCAGGAGAGAGACTGGTCACCTGTCACCCAGTGCCAGCCAGGGAGTGGGTACACAAGTCAGGACTGCTGCCGTTTTACTGCTTGAAGAGTGTTGAAAAGGCAGCAGTGTAAATACCAAGCCCCTTCAGTGAAGGGGTCAGGACTGGCAGCATCTGTGACGATGACTCAGCCCCTACAAAGTCACAAGCATTTTGTGGAGCACCCTTGTGTCAATCTCTTAGTGATAAGAGCTTTTGCCAAGTTTAAAAAAGTAGTTCAGGAAGTCAAGCTCCTGAGGCCAATAAATCAGAAGCCAGCTAAAGGTCCTCAGATATGTTCATGGCGTACGGTAAGTACTGAACTCTCAAAGAAAGCAGACGCAAGTTGCATGTTTTCAGTGCCCTCAGCATTACGGAAACTTCCCAGGCTGACCATTCACGAGACTCTCTGGAGATCACGCTCCCAGCGCCAGACTTTCACTGCTGGGACAGAAGCCCCTTCACAGAGGGCGGATCCAGTGAGCTGAAGGGTGCCGCGCTGGACTCCCTGCCCAGGCAGCCAGACCAGGTTTCCTTCCCAGTTCAACCCTGCGTTTCCCATCACAGAGTCTCATATATCTAAGTTCCATAAAGCCATCTAATCCTCCAAGGACGACCGGCAACAAAGGAACCCCTGAGCTTTTATAACCTCACGGTGTCCCGACACGAAAGTCTCGCTCTTCCTCCTGAGTCCCCTCTCTGTGTGCATCCATCTCGCTGGCGTCACCCCTCTTCATCCAAAACCTTGGCAATCCCCAGCTCCTGCTGTGTCCCTCAATGTCCATTCACCTGGCTGGCGTCACCTATACTCGCACCCTTTGTTATCCCAAAACGTGGCAATTCACGGCCTCTTGTCTTGGGCTCCTACCCCAAGCTCAATCTGCATCTCAATCTGCAGTTTGCAAATTGACCTACCTGGACCAGATGGTACTCCTCAACACTCAGCATGGACAGAGAGCCTAATTTAAGAAGTTCATTTCATTTTTTAGGTTCTCCTCCTCCTATATCACTAGTCTTCTGATTCGTGCAGAGCAAAAAATGCAGAGCAGGGGTTAAAACTGATCCTGTATCAAAGCACACAGGGCTGGGAAATGTGTGAAGGTTTAGATTTTGTTTCAGCAGCTCAGGGCAGCCTCCTCCCGAGCTCCATCACTCAATGCCCAGGTCTTAGAAACCAACCACGTTTCCAGCAGAAGCCTTAGCTGTTGCGTGAGATGCTTCCCGTGCTCCTCAGGTGTGTGTGTGCACCTGGAGCAGCTCCTCCAGCAGCTCCTCAGCATTTTGGGGCTGACTCGTACAAACCACATTATCCTGCTCTGTGTGATTAATTCTGATATTAGTGACTAATAGTGTTTATCAAGTTTTTTCCTACTTTTCTGTGCTCTGTAAACAAACACATCTACAATCCCTTCTTGCACCATGGTTATGGCAAGTGGCAGCTGGCTGCATTCCTTCTCCCTGTGTGTTCCTGAAAAGCAGGTCACAGTGATAGCCGTCCTGGTCACAGCCATGACCTCTCACGCATGGAAAACCCAGTTTTATGTGCAGCAGCTCAGACTGTGTGCTTTGCTTCAGTTGCCTGGAGACCCAAAACTTGCCTTGTGCTCCAACCACACCTAGACCAAAGAAATAAGGTTTAGGGGTGGGAGAGAGCTAGCAAATGGTTTTAAATACTGATTTGAGTTCTAGTGAGAGGAATCACATAGCAAAACAACACTCGAACTTCACAGACTTATGAGATTAGCACTCCAGCATGCTTGTACCTGAGGGGCCAGGTCCCCAGTGCATAAGTAGCTTGATTGCTTGCTGTTCCTGATCTTCCACCCATGCTGACAATCTGCTAACTTGGATTCAGAGTAAATTTTGGATTAAGCTGGAAGTTTCAATGGTTAAAGAAGAGCCCTTTAGCCGGCCTTTGAAGAAAATTTTTAGTTTCCCAGAACCTAGGACACAGTGGCTGGGAAATGGAGTCAGTTAAAGGAAAGTATGCCTGGAGAAAAGTGGCACTGTGGCAATTCGGCAAGTGTGATTGTGCCAGGCTCTGCCTCCCACTGCAACAGATCCAGTACCCAATAGGCAGAGATGTCCATGAAAGTATCTGTCCCCTGCATTTTGGGCCCGACCAGCTTTCTGTCACAGACCATTAAGTCTGACCCTGTTCTGCAGTGCAAACCATTTCATTAATCATGGAGTGCTCCATCAGTCACTCAGGTCTTCAAGCATCTCACAGCTTTGCAGGGGTTAGAACAGCCCAGTTCCACAGGGATTCGGGATAGGTCACACAACAAAATGTAGGGAGTTTCATATCATCACACTGATGATAGCTGGATGTAGGCAGGAATAAAGGTAGAAACTGGATGAGCCATTGGTCTGCATGACATCTCCTCCTTCTGTAACAGAAGAATTTTTAGCACAAGTTATACTGTCACTTATACCAAGAACATTGCTTTGTGACTTCCAGCTGTTGCTCTGGGGAATGCAGTGGTGCCTCAATCCAAGGTAGGGACTGGAGTATTGAGGAGATTTCTCTTTGTATACTCTTGATTCTCACTAATGTTTTAATGTTTAAAATATTCTCACTAGACTAAAGTGGTGGGACCATCAGAAAAACAGATGAACAAAGCTGGAAAATTTTTACTTGGGACAGGTATCCTGGCTGGCCAGCTCAGTTTTGCTCCACTTTGTGGGAATGGTGCCATAGACCAGTGGCCTGGCAGAAGCTGTGAATCTCAAGGCTTTCTTTCCCTTTTTGGATTCATTTTAACTTAAATTTCCCTCCAAAATGAAGTCAGTGAATTCCCACTACTATTAGATGCTTCATGCTTCCTCAACTACACCTCACTTGCTGTTGTACAGAGCCAATACAAGACATGATCACACAGATTTCCTCACTGTAACAATCTGTCAAACAGTGATGATTTCTGGGTGCAAAACCAGTGGCCACCTGTAATCCTTCCCATCAAACTTCTTCCAGCCTTTAAAAATAATTCCGTACTCTTTCCATCCCCACAAGACCTGTAAGTCTGGCAGCTCTTGGCTCTGTGGGAAGGGAAAGACCCTTTCTGTACTAGCCTGGTAAGATTTTAGCATTAATAGGATTTTTAATTGTTTTATTATGAACTACACAGACACAGAGCCCTTTGGCAAGGGCACCCCGTAGAAATAAATTGAGTCATCATCCTTATAATAGAAAAGCTAATTCAGTATGGATCTGTCCTCCCGTTAAGGGCATGCACATCCCTTAGAGAATGGTTTTATCCACTGACCAGACTTCTGCTGGTAACCGCTGTTTGCTTTTCCTGACAGATCCTACTGTCCTGCCTATGGAAATGGCTTATTGATGGCTGCTACAGTAATGTGTGGGATCAGCCTGGTCCTGGGCCCCTCTCTAACCGTGCTGCTCTACTTGCAGGACTACTGCATCATCCACTGCTAGAAGGACTCAGCTTGGAGACTGTCCTGCCCAGAACCTAATTGCCCTCTACTTTCTGCCTCCTTTTCTACACAAAATGTAGCTGGCAATAAAACCCCAGATTTGAAGTACTGTTCTTCTTAATGTGGGAGAGTCTACAGAGGCTGTAAAACTTCCATCTGGGTACACAGAGAAAAATGAAGAATTTCAGGTTGTTGTTGTCCATAGTAAAGATGTGTTTGTCCTGGACAAGCTCTTTGTATCATTGTTAAGACACTGGACAAAAGCCTTCTCAAACACTTCCTCTTCTACCTTGGCTTTCTTAACACCTTCTCTCTTTTGATTTGACATTCTCTTCTTATTGGGAAGGAGGGATTTCATGTGGGACTGGACTAAAAGGAATTTTAAGGGTCCACTGATTCCAGTGTCCCGCAAAAGGAACCGAGTCACTTCACAAAATGTCTCTGGGTGCCCTCTCCATCGTCGGGATGGTCCGCGCAAACTCCAGGCAAACAACTCCACTGGGCTGCCACAGGCCATGAGTGAGAACATCACGGATCACACCAGGGAACAGTGCCCTGCCTGGTCCTGCAGGCAGCACCCTTGAGAGCCTCCATGTGTGCTTTGATAAAAAAGCAAGGTTCCCATCCAGAGGTGTATTCCAGGAGCTGGCTAAGTAAGCTGTACAGCAGATCTCCTGTGCAACAGCTCTGCCTGCCTGAAGTGATTCCCTGCCAGCCACACAGACTCAGGCCACTTTCGCTGAGGATGGCAAACACCAGTGCCTCTGGGTGGTAGATGGGTTTGCTCACGTGTGCTTGACATCTGCTGAAAGGAACTCAACCAAGACAAACACGCTGGTGGCCTCATTCTGCTGGTACCTGACCCATCCAGGCCGTGCATGCCTTTGCCATGGGAGCCTCTGTTCCAGCTGCTGCCTCCAGCACAGAACCAACACCATCCATCACAGCACTGGAAGTCTTCCAGGATTACTCACAAGTGGTTCAAATTTTGTCTTGGAGTCAAAACTTGCCTTGAGATTTGTCTCCGAGGCAAGATTTGAACCATCTGTGAGTAATACTGTGAGACTTGAAGGCACCAGTGGCCAAAAGTTGGTTTTTTGCAGAATTCATCAGCAAAGACAAGGTGCATCATTCCTGCCAGGCATCTGGCCAGGTGGGCTGTCACCAGGAGTCAGGAGCTCCGTGCTAAGGCCAGCAGCAAGGGGAGCAGCGTGGTCTGGAAACACAAGAGGAGAAGCACAAAATGTCAAGGAAATGACATAAGAACTTGTCTTTTCACAACAGGGAACCGGGCTTGGGGAAGGAAGCAGCCTCAAACATCTCACTGAACTTTGGTAACACAAGCTTTACTCAAAGCCTCCACACTGGTGACGTTGCAAGTACCACATGGCATTTGTTTTTCTGGGTGGTAAATTGAATGGACGTGTCCTGAAGGCTCTGAGGGTTGTGCTGTACAGACTGGTTTGGCTGGGTTGGTGCTTTACTGTGGTTGATAGATTTTTATCAGATGCTTTTACTTGTTAAATTTTCCTTGGTTGTGGGAACAATCCAGCAAATAGTAAAAATGATGGAGCACCGGGAGACATGCAGCCAAGGAGATCAGTTGTTTGGCTGGATCCCTTCCTGCACAAGGGAGGCTTTGTGCAAGCTCACAGAAGAGCCGTGTTCATCTTGCTGTGGGCAGAACTGGCAGCAGGCTTCAGGCTTTGTCTCCATGAGGAGTCAGGCCGGCTTGGTTCTCCACGGAGCCGAAAACTCATTATTTCCGAGGTTACGGCCAGGCTGCTGGAAGGCTACAGTTCCTTGTGAGAAGTGCCTGTCTCCCAGCAGCATTGGCAAGGAGGCAGCTGAGCCTTTGGACAAAGGAAGAGGTTTGTGCTGGTCTCAGAAAGGAATCCCATGCTGCCTGTGAGAGCTGCCATGGGGGTCATGCTTCTTTGGCAGTGCTGACCTCCTCGGAGACCTGCAAAGCTGGGGGAACTCGTGGCCTGCAGGTCAAGGACATGGGCTGGTCGTGGTTCCACCAGCACCTGGTCTCCAAGGTGAACTGCTCTGGTAGAGGTACACATGCAGAACTGGAAACTGATGAAATGGCAGTACAAATGTGGAGGATTGGCTGGAGTGACAGGGGATGTGATGGCAAAGGGACTGCCCTCCCGGAGGTCTCCTGGGGTGCACATTACTCCTGCTCCTGCAGCACCAGCTCCCAGAAGCTCCTGATCAGGCACTGCCTCCAGGCTCCTCCTTGCCAGCTATGCCCGACAGAACTCAGTCCAACAGCTGGGTGGCGAAGCCACCAGAGGGGTGCAGGCAAACACTGGCCCCCTGCTCACATCTGAGGTGCATCTGCACCACAGTGGGGGTTTCTCTGCCTGTGACACTGCAATCTTCCTCTTACAGACTCTGCTTTGTCATAATCTGGCTGTAAAACTGGAGGAACAGTAGCACCAGTGCCGAAGGCAGCTGTCCCTGCAGACATGCCTAGTTTTAGGAGCTTTGTGAGGATGTGGAGGATCATTTGTAAGTATCCCTGTTTCTGGATCCAGACCATGGGACAACAACGTGCTCTGACTTCTCCATGCTGGATGCTCAGACCAACGGCAGTGGGTGGCAGGTCTATTTAAAATGTGCATGCCTCCTCCAAATGTTGATGATGTGGCCAGTGATGCTCCACCACAGCTTTTTTGGGATGAGGGATACAAGCCAATCTAATTACATAAACATGAGAAAAATCAATGTCCTGGCAAAGCCAGTCATATTTCTGGCTAGAATATGTCAAAACTCATCTTCAAAATGCATCTTGACTCATAACCACATCCAATTCATGGGAGGAACCACGCTTCCCAGCTTTGTTGGGTGCAGGGATGAACAACCCTCATTGAGGGATCTTCATCACCTACAGAACTCAGTACCAGAAACTGAGTGTTTGGGGATGAAGAGGAGGGAACAGCAAGTATGTGGCGTAGCCTGGAGTTCCTCTTTGCATGCAAGGTGGGATGGGGATCCCATGAAGAATCTGAACATGGGGACATGAATTAAAAGCTGTCTTCAAAGCAGTGCTTGTGTGTGTTGGCTGATTAAGACTGCAAAGATAACTATAACACCAGGTCTCCGCACCAGCCCATGGCTGTGATGCTTCAACCTGAGACAGGCAGTGTTTCAGTAGGATGGGGAGAGGCAGCAGAGTGACCCAGCAGAGCCATGATGGGATGTTGAACAAAGATGGCAGCACTGGAGAGCCAAGAGGTTTTGCAGATGCAGGAATATGAGGTGCAGATTTTTAAGAAGTTTATAGCTCTGTCCAGCCACACAAAGATTTCAAAGGTCAGCAGGAGGCCCAGCATATCTCTGCCAGGAGATTCATCCCTTGCTAAACGCCAGACTCCAGAGATCTTGTCTTCAGACAAGGTGACTTTTAATGGCTGAACAAATATTTTTCCTGACTTTGCCTGGAGAAACAGCTGGGCTTTCATGGCTGGATTTGAAAATATTAATAATAATAATGATAATAACAACAATAATAACAATAATAATAATAGTAAAAACAGCTCTCTAGCATTTCAGTGAAAGTAGGTAAAGCTTGGCAAACTTCCCGTAATTGCAAACAGGGCTTTTTGCTGTGTGAAGTGCTGGGCAGCATTAGAAGGTAGCAGGCAGCCGCGGTGCCCAGAGCTGGGCAGCCCAGGCGCCAGCTGGAGGAGCTGGCAGCACACCGGCCAGCTTTCCTGCCAGGAATCTGCCTGGCAAGCCAGTTCAATAGCCTGCCTGTGTCCCACTGGAAAGCATCAGGGAAGATGTCACCAGTGACAAAATTGCTGACAACCCAGTGTACTCTACCAGGAAAATTACCCATCAGAAAAAAAATTTTGCCAATTCTATGCTTGAGCATCTCTGCCCAAATAGTAGCACCCTGTGGAAGGCAAATTCACTTTCAACACAGGATTTTGCTGTGGTCCCATGCAGAACTTACTGGGAGAGATGAACATCTCAGCTGTGTAGCAGGGCAGCTCCAGCCATCTCACTCCTCAAAACAGCCACCTGCACGTCCCGGCATCGCGGCGCCACTTTAACCAGTGACTCAGGCGTCGGCCTTTGCATATCTGCTATGAGCTCCAGTTTATGCAGGGCCTGACTGCTTTGCTTATGCATTTCTACATCTCCTCTGGGTCCTAGGAGATGATGTTCATCTTCATTCTGCAGTCCTGGTAGGAAGGGCCAGTAAGTTGGACTCTGGACAGGGCAGGCTTCCTGGAGGACTCCTGATTTTCCTCTTGCTTTGCTAAGACAGGTTTAGCAGGAGTGGGTGTCACATCTGCCTTTTCTCTCCAGGGCTGAGTGCCTGGAAGAGCAAGTATCATGAACACATCCTCCTTGTTTTCCAAAGATCCTGTGAAAGTCTTGCCTGGACTGCATTCAGTCAGGACTCAAAGTATGAAATGATAAAGTCTTCTTGGGTTTCCTCATCATTCAGTCTCAGGCACATGGAGAGCTCACTCAGTTTTGCAGCATCTGATTGAATCCACCTGCTTATCTTTGCAGGGATACTTTGGAGTCATGGCTGATTTCCACCTGAGCCTAAGCTGATGTGTTGAGGCCCGCCGTGTGCAGCCCCAGAGTACAACTCAGCAACCCATGCCCAAGCTCTGCTCTGTCACCTCATGGGCTCGTGGCTGGTGCTGAGGTCTGGCTGCACCCTGGCCACATGGGCTTGAGGGAGAGCTGGAGTCGGCAGCCCCCCTGGGACTCAGGAAGGTTAGGTGGGTTGAAAATTGGCCCAGAGTGTGGGCAAAATTCTAGCTGGAGGCCAGTCACTAGCAGGATATCCCAGAGGTCAAAACCACAACCATTTCTGTTGGGAAGCAGCTTTTCTGAAAAGGATCTGTGGGTCTTGGTGTACACCAAACTGAACGTAAGCCACAGAGAAGACTAATGGTGTCCTGGGTTGCTTTAGTCAAAACATTGCCAGGAGGTGGAGAGAGGAGATGCTTCCCCTATGCTCAGCCATGATGGGTCATCCCTAGAGCCTTGTGTCCTGTGCTGGGCTTCTCAGTGCCGGGGGAATAGGGACACAGTGGGGAGAGGCCAGTGAAGGGACACGAAGGCGAATGAGGCACTGGAGAGAGGGTGCAAAGCAGAGGGAGCCAGGCTCTTCTCAGCGGTGCCCAGTGCCAGCACCAGAGGCCAAGGGCACACACTGGAACACAGGAAGGCCCCTCTGAACTTCAGGAAACATTTTTTCATTGTGAGTATGACCGAGCACTGGCACAGCTGACCAGGGAGGTTGTGGAGGCTCCATCCTCAGAGGTGTCCAACAGCTGTCTGGACATGGTCCTGGACATCTGGCCCTGGGTGACCCTGCTGGAGCAGGCCTTGGACCAGGTGACCTCCAGAGGTGCCTCACCTCAGGCAGCCTTGGCTCTGTGAGCCCTCCAGAGGAACATGGAGCCTTTTTTTCACCCCAGGTCCCACCTTGGGCCTGGCAAGAGGTGGTGGGATGACAGGAATAACGAAGGAGTGTGACTGGAGGTGACTACGGGGTGACAGTGTAACAGGGCTGTGACCAGGCTGAGGTGGGGTCGTGAGGGTGGCAGAGGTGACAGCGCCTGCAGCAGCCTGAGGGGGTGGCCAAGGTGTCAGGGTGTGGCGGGCGTGAGACAGGCCGCGATGGTGCAGGCAGGAGGAGGCTGGGCGGCTGACGCAGCTGAACAGGGGTGTCAGGGTGTGGCGGGGCGGTGACACGGGACAGGGGACAGGGAGGTTGGCGCGGCGGGAC